>OZ029923.1:12560828-12858328 GCA_964023275.1 Norana najaformis
TCAAATAACTTGGCTCACTGGTTCCCAATCGCTGTCTGTTCATCCAAAACTTCGTCGGCTTTCACCGGATTAGCAATTGTCCATAATTTATGTGTCTAATTAGCATATTAATGCTCGGCCCCCATCTGATGTGCTCTTTACTCAGATTTCTATGACTCAATCCAATCAGAATCTTTACAAAGCGTTTTACAGTCTGGCGATAAATTAAATGTATGCTTTAGTCCGCAATTTAAAATGAAACGCAAAGGCGAATGTATTAACTTGCCATCAAGACTCATACGCAATCTATTATATAGCTCTTGTACATCGAAGGTAAGTAAGTCATTCTTATTAGCTAAAGACAAACGCCCACACTTTACAAACAACAATGCATACAAAACAGTGAAAAGAAACACAATGGCTGTCAACTCTTGAACCCAAAAAGCAACAATGTAACGCTAGCAAAGTCGCCCAGTTAGCCGGATTTAGTGTACAGTCCATAAAAGTGGGCGACACAATTTAAATTAAGTTTCTTTTGGTGGGTTCGCCGATCGATAAAAAGAGAGGTGCTTTTCAAACTGGTAATAGACTTTTACAGTAGTAACAAAGTATAGCAGAACAGATCAACAGAATCAGTTTACGAGTATCTGCACTTCTCCTTTTTCTTCTTTTTCTTCTTCTTCTTATTCTTCTTTTTTTCTTCTTTTTTCCTTCTTCTTTTTCTTCATTTTCTTCTTCTTCCACCACCTCCTCCTCTTCTTCTTCTACTTCTACTTCTTCTTCTTCTACTACTTCTTCTTCTTCTTCTCCTCCTCCTCCTTCTACTACTACTACCACTACTACTACTACTACTACTACTACTACTACTACTACTACTACTACTACTACTACCACCACTACTACTACTTCTACTTCTTCTTCTTCTTCTTCTTCTTCTTCTTCTTCTTCTTCTTCTTCTGGTAAAGTGATTTAGATATTATATTTAGTTATTATATTTATCAATTAGTTTAGTAAATGTTCGTGAGAGTTATTGGCATGGTCTGTTGTTGACAGGAGTGATGTCTTCCGTGCCTGGTTGGAAGAGGCCATTTGTCCTCAGGAGCCCACAGTTCACTGAGGCCATGCATGACTCATCCGAAGACCAAGTGACGAGTACCCGAGGAAACCTATTCACAAGAAACCCAAATGACGACGACGATGGCTTCGACATCGTTGACACCAGATTTCACCGACTACGTCATGACGACCGTCATATGACTTACGACGATCATTACGACGCCCGACGCGGAATGGAATGGACTAGCTTACACTCGAATCGAATATCTGACGAACCGTACTTCGGTAATACTGGCAGACTGACCGTACTGCCTTCGAGAGGAAGTAGGGATTGGAGGAAGTACAGTGACGATGACGTCGACGATGATGACGTAGACTGCGGCAGACGACAAAACGTCACGAGGAATGACGTCATTGAAACGATTGCCGAAGCAATCAGAAGAGCGGAAACCGCGGATGAGAAGGAGAGGCAGATAGGAGACATGATCGCCTACTTGGAGCAGCTGAGGAAGGACATGGCGTTTAAGAAGGCCACCAAAAATCGGGTAAAAATCCTACCTTAGTTTGAATGATACACATATTATCACTGACTTGATGCAGCCCTAGTGAATAAGCAGGTGCTCCGCGCTTAGCTTTAAAGTAGCGCTTTAGAAAATCTTGAGTTGACGATTACAATTACGATTACTATATTCTAGATAGCCAAATTTACCAACCTCTTAAGCTGTCTTCCTAAGACCAGGTACATCTCGGTTTTAACTCTGTTTTTGCTGTTTTACCTGTTTACATCTAAATTTATCTCTAGTATCACTGCACTAGCTTTCGTATGCCTACATATACAGATATATATATATATATATATATATATATATATATATATATATATATATATATATATATATATATATATATATATATATATATATATATATATATATATATATATATATATATATATATATATATATATAACACAGACTATCAATGCAATCCATAACATATTCATACATATAATTATTATTAGACTAGACCACACACATACTAACTTGAATAGGTCTACATATATAATTAAGTGAAAAACTGTAAAAATGTCAAAGTTGGGTTGACACCATGCAGTGATACATTTATTAGAATCAATGTCACATGACTGGATCATTTATTTAAACAGGAAAAGCCATTCGAACTACGTGGTCTATAAAACTATCATTTAATATCTAAATGAAGCCGGGCTTTGTTTATGCGTCAATTTTTGTTGTATTTATGGCTCTTGTATGTCACTTGAACTTTTCTTATCATTATTCTGACCTCGCTAGTAAACCTCACTTGTTTAAGAGAACGGTTTAAACCTAACTTTAGTTCAGACCACACAAAAAGCTAACCTAGAACACTTTAATAGTAAAGATTATATGATGTAATTGTAATTGTAACTAGAAATTCATATAGCGCCGCTTCCAGTGAAACTTACCCTGGCCTTCACGATGTTAAGTGTCATTAAGAACAGAAAGCGGACGACACGTTCTCAGAGTATAGAAATGGACGGCAGTTAGAAATGATTCCCTTGTCTAGGGACGAATTTTTGAGAAGTGGTTTAAATAAAGAGTTTTTGAACAGCAGAAGGAAAGTACCGGTCGAGAGTGACAGGTTGATGATCTTGTTCATAATATGAATGAGAAGGGTTGAACAGTAAGGGGGCTGGGATTGGGTCAAGTTCGCGCTGTTTGTTTTAAAAGGACTGAATGACAGCAGTAATTTCGGTTTTAGAAGCAGGCTAAAAATGCCCATCCATTAAGATTTACCACAGGAGGCTGTTCCCGCACTCGTAACTTGGATGGAGTTTGCTAAAATAATAAAACATTACTCTCTCACAGATCCTATTCTGACGCCCCTTCTTCTTATCTCTCTCCGCTCCAATCCCAACACCACCCCACATAGCTGCCACGCTGTCTCTCCGTTTGACTTTTGGATCTTGACCTGGAACCGAACCCTTTTGCCTGTCGATTTTGTTCTGACTGAGCGCCTGCGAATAAGCTGGTCCCCGCGACGTGGCTTTCGTTGGGCGCTGTGGAAATCTCGGAATTACGATTACGATAATACCGCAGCTAAAAACTGCGATCGTAAAAATGCAGGGTTATTGCGAAACTGTCACACCATTATTCGGACATTACCGATTTATTTATTTATTTGATTTGCATATTGAATTTAAATTGTTTGTTTCTTTTATTACATATTTCAGTGCCACGAAATATTAGTCCACCAGAAACCAGGTGAGGAACAAAATTCAGTAAAACACTACTGTAGGATTATGAGTTGAGAGCATTGCAGTGCTGGAAGTGATGGGAAATTAATTAGTTTATAGTAGCTTCAAGCTGACACCTCTCCTTAAAATGCAACTCCGAGCTGTTGTGAGGGCATCATTATCGAAGTTCACTTGTATCGTATCGTATCTTATCTTATCGTATCGTATCGTATTGCATTTCCTTTTCCTAGAGAATTAGCCAAGGAGGAGACGAATTCCAAACCATAGATACGGGGCCAGAGTATCGCTGGACATGGCTTTTATTTTCCTTGTTTCAGCAGTTCTAAATTTCACTGTTTTGTGACATTTTAAGAAAATCTGTGTAGAGTTACATAAGAGCTTCTTAATTGAAGACACTGCAACAAGGACTGCATGATCCGGTTAAGGTCAGGCAGTGCATTTTATGATACTTAATTCAGGTACTTATTTATTTAATTCAAGTACTATATTGCCACGGCAACTGGGTTTATTAGGTTCAACGAAGAGCGAAGCGGAAGTTCTATGCAAGGCCACTCCCATCATTCCAAGTGTGGTCGAGAAATTCACCAGGTCCTCTCCAACATCCCCATCTGCTCTTCCTTCTCCAAGCATTAGCATTCCGGTTCAAACTGTCTGGCACCGTCGCGCTTCAGCGGAGCCCATCGAGGTCCAGACATCGTCCTGCGAAGCCCCTCTGAATCTTAGTTGTCACGGTCAGCACCCAGACAGCTCTGACTCGCCCCTTCGAAGCGCAACTCCTTGCTCATCCCTCCATGCTTCACCTACATCCACTTCACGCTTCAATGACCCCGCTAGAACCGTATCCTTTGCATGCTTTTCTGACCCCAGCCAAGTTGACGACAGGGATTCGCTCAAGACGAGCCCTCGACAGTACCCGATCCTCTCCACGGTTCCCTGCATCTCGGAAACAGTGCCTGCGTCTCAACATGACGTCTCTCCTCTCACAGTTGCGTTCGACCAACCAGATACGATGCCAGCAGCAGCAGCAATTAAATATATCCAGCGTCTCGGGAACGACAAACCAACGAATGGACGAGATTACGTAACTGTGACGTCTGCGCCTACTTCCCGCGCTCCGCAGGTGAGCAATGTTTGATTCACACGTTAGCCACTTAACCTTATGACAGCTACGTATTTAGTTAGCACTGCTTTGCATTTTGGAGTGAATTTTTTGTCAATAGACATTTATTTAGCTATTTAAAAAGAAGAACCACACTTATTAAAAACAGGTCATGAGATGATAACCGAAGGCGCTACTTAGTTAGTAAACATCACTCACTCAGGCTCGCTTACTCGAATACTCAATCATTTAGTCACGTAATCACTCAGTAACTCGCTAATTGAGACATTTCTAATCACCTGAGCATTGAATGTTTACTGATGAACTTTATAATATTTATTTAACTTGAATATACTAATTTGCGATTACAAATACAAGTACTCAATCACTTTCTTGACTTGCATATAACATTATTGAAAGCCATATTATTAGTGTGTTGTTGTGTATACGTCACTGTAGGGCTACTCCCCGATGGGCCAAATACTTCAGCCCTATCCGACTACCAGTTACGTTCCACTCGGTCTAGAACTAACGACTTGTCCACCGGTGAACGAATCCGTCAGACAACGGATTCGTTTTCAGCTCCTGTCTTCATCCGCCTTAGCTTCCCAACAACCAGATGGCGCTCCGTTTTTCTTCCCTTTCTCCTCATCTTCCGCTGTTTTTCCAGCTAGCTCTCCCTCTTCTGGAAATATTGCCAGCAAATACACTGTTCAGCGAGGTGAGGACCCTCTGAAATGTGTCTTTAAAGTACTTGTTTGGATCAGTCAGGTAGTCATATGTGCAGCGTTTTTGTGAGGCATCTGAATTGCGCTATGTTAAGTTTTTGATGCGTATGCATGTATGTATGTATATATGTAAGTATGTATGCATGCATGTATGCATGTATGTATGTATGCATGTATGTATGTGTGTATGCATGCATGTATGTATGTATGTATGTATGTATTTATGTATGTATATATGTATGCATGTATGTATGCATGTATGTATGTATGCATGTATGTATGTATGTATGTGTGCATGTATGCATTTATGTATGTATGCATGTATGCATGTATGTATGTATTTATGTATGTATGTATGCATTTATGTATGTATGGATGTATGGATGTATGCATGTATCCATGTATTTATGTATGTATGTATGTATTTATGTATGTATGTATGTATGTATGTATGTATTTATGTATGTATGTATGTATGTATGTATGTAGGTCTTTAATACTTTATTATGTGTTTTATATGAATTGGTTGGAAGAGTATAACACAGAATAAATCATTTTCAAATGACGTTAACGACATATCTAGGGACGGTGTCGAGTTTTGCGTCAGCTGCTGCTGTTGCGAATAATTCAAGCGAGACAGATGCTGAGGCTGAGGACAAAGTGCGATGCCACATCAAGAGACCGATGAATGCCTTCATGGTCTGGGCAAAGGAGGAAAGGAGAAAGATACTCAAGGCATCGCCCGAAATGCACAACTCCAATATCAGCAAAATTCTCGGTGAGCAACAACCAATCCTCAAACTACAACACAAGAATGTTACTAATATAGACATTTATATTGAGATTTTCTGAGCTAATAAAGAGCTAAGGTACTTAAGATGGTAACTTCTTTAGACAGTTCAGATACGACAACTGTAGGCGAAGATTGAAAATACTGTTTCACACTTTCTGAAGTTGCGGGAATGAATATTCTATCTGTAACTCTTTCTAAGTATTTTCTCCATTATTTGATTCTTTTGCCAATACTCTTTATTCAGATCATCTGTGAACTGTTTTCAGTCTCATCTCGTTCCATATGCTTCCTATAGTCTTCCTTTACCTTCTTCAAGCGCATGCGTTTCGTGTCCAGCCAGTTGCAAGCATCAACACCAGCGAGGAGAAAATTGTCTTACTTAATTCTTTTACTTCGTATCGATCCTAGTTTCTTTATTTTCTGTTTCCGTCTATATTCAACCAGATTTACATAATTTTCCTGGCATTCTTTGCAATATAAATGCCACCAAGTTAATAAACAGTTAGAAGTGTTTTCTTTCGTCGGGCTCGGCTGGGGCGTCTGTGAGCAGATACTTTGAAGGGGCTCTATATAAATGCTCTGAATGAATGATTTTAATGAATGGGTGATGTCTATCTGGGACAATTGTGCAATGAGGTCAATCTGTCAATGAGTATGTAGATCGTTATGGTAAAGCTGTTAACCATACAGAAACAGTACCAATAGTGAACCTTCCATGTTCCTAGAGTACATGGGGAGGCGCTCATTTCCCTCTCTTCGGCCCTAGATTCCGCAATGGACGAATCCCAAGGCCCTGGACATGGGCAAAATATTATAACCCTGGCAAAATATTATATCCTTCCCATTAAGTCCCGACTCAGGTATGAATAATTTAACCCACCAGCCATTGTTTATGACAACAGGTGCTCGTTGGAAGGCCATGTCGAACGTTGAGAAGCAGCCGTTCTACGAAGAACAATCTCGACTTAGCAAGCAGCACATAGAAGACCATCCGGACTATCGATACAAGTAAATAGCACTTTAACTACAGGCTGTGGAACAATCTATTTTAATCTGATCTAGTATCATTATTGATTTATAACATTTATTTATAATTCTACAGACCATAAATTTCACAGATGAACTCTGACCCTCGACTTAGATAATGTAATCAGTTACAAACAAGTGATTTGTTGCAAGCTGGCGAAGGGTACACAATGAAATGTAATTATAGCTCATTCTCTTAAAATGAATAAATATGAAAAAATAAAGTGGGCTATTAAACTTTCCAAATAATAGCTTTGAAAGTAAACGTTTGCCTCATACATATCTTATGTGTTCTTTATTCTATTAATTTATATATGCATGTATTGAGAAACATAATATAGCTCCTTTTGGTACCTCGCAGAAATGCTGCACAAATTGTTATCTAGCTGATCTAATCAAGTACTTTAAGACAGCCAGAGTCAAATGGGAGAGTACGCAAATGAATACTGATCTGTTATTTGGTTAAGTATGTTATACTGAATAGGCCACGGCCGAAGCGAACGTGCATCGTTGATGGGAAGAAGCTGCGTGTGTCGGAGTACAAGCAACTAATAAAGCAACGGAGACAGGAGGTGCGAAGGGCCTGGAGTGGCGGAGAGCTGGAGAGCAACAGTGCAGACGCCATGAGCCAATAAGGTCAGCTACTTTACTCAACTCAGCTGATTCGTTAAGGTGTATCTTCAGGCTGAGCTGCCTTACTCAGCTCAGCTGCCTTGTTACGGTCAAGCTGGTTGCACGATTTCGCTTATACTTATATCTGTTGTTTCCATAGAGATAGACCCTCCTGATTAAGGTTAAGTTGCTCGGAAGATAGAAGGAAATACGTAGAGTATCATAAATATTAACCCAGTTTGAGAGGTTAGGAAGCATCTCGCGGTTAACCTTTGTGGACATATTTGTACCTTTATTGAAAGATTCTTCCACCTGGCGACAACGCTTGTTAGGAGTTTCTGCTACATTTACATTCAGAGTAATACATTAGGTTATATTTCAGAGATTTAAATTTCGCACTAGCACGGCCTGTACACGGGTAGTCTAAATGATGTAGCGCCCATTCAAACGGGCAGCGGTGGTGGAGGATCTCACCCGATAAATTCACTGAAAAATAAGCAGGGTGCACGGAGGCCATACGGTCGCTATTGAAAAAGTGTTTACATTTACATTTAGTAAGATGTTGAGTGAATATTACTGATTGGTGTTTTGCAGAGTTCCTGAGAGAAACTGAAGTCTTTGACGATAGCTCAACATTTTAGCCAATGACGACTGCCGTAAAGACTTTGACAAATTTCTTAGAGTAGTTGATGCAATATTGTTGTCTAGTTTAGCTGCTACCTAAACTATTGTCGAGCATTGCGAATGCTAGCAGACAAGGTGTTTACAAGGCATCGTACATAATAAGTCAATGTCATGTCATGTTAATATTATGAAGCTCGTAGCACGTGGTGTTTGGCACGTTCGAATTTACCCTTATTGAATATTACCATGACTGTTAGATAACGTGCAAATCCCTCAGGCACTACTGTTTTTTCAAATCCTTTCAAAACCACGGCTACAGGGCTTTAATAGGTTATGCCTGTTTTCAGACCCCATGCTTACTGTAAATACCCCATTTGAGGGCTAAAAAGTCAATACCTCCTTGGTACAGATTTTGTTAGAAAATCTAAAGTTAGCTGTGCATAAAAGTTTCAGACTGACCAAATAAATTGCTCTTATTAGTTAACAGACTAGATAAACGACCTTTAACCATTGACCTGTGCAAATTGACCTATAAAACTATTCGTATCAAACATTGTGCACAGCAAAAATTCGGTGGTACTCGTGTCTTGTGACCTGTAAATTTCATGTGGTTTGTGGCGCTTCACCGCGGCCGGTATAAGTAGAATCGCTGAATACGTCGACATCATGCACAATATTTGATTAAGTTGCATTGAACACAAAATGAAAATAGTTAATTTATTTTGTATAGGTTTATAACGCAACAAAGAGACAGCTTTGTCTCTGCACGGTATCTTGTGATGTACATATTATATTATCGACATAATTAATTAACAGTTTGATGACTATTCCTTGAAAGTGTAAAACATGACTTAATGTTACAGCAAGACAATTTCAATAGAGTTCTAAGTGATGTTTTAGCGATAATACCGTTTAGTGCTCTGTGAAAGAGTTAACATACGGTTGGAAATGCAGAGGAAGCTTTCATTCTTTGGAATGCATCATTTTGACGGATCTGAGCAAAGCTGTTCGCTCAGACTGCCAATTCTGAGTTAATTAAATATTTTGTTTGTGGAGAACACGCGCTGATTACTTTTAAGTTCTGATATCCAACTACACTGTTCATAACAGGTTGACGTTGTTTGAGGATTAAAAATTGGATTGATTGAGCGCAGTTTTCACACTGCAGCGCAAGTTCTGTGTAAATAACTGTTTCAAGTTCGTGCCATATTTCCTGTTTCAAAACTTATCGTTTTTATTTTAAACATAATTATATTGTTTATTGATGTTCTTTGTTTTAATAGCGGCCATTTTATTCTGTGTTACGTTTTAGAGTTTTTTGTGTAGCGGCCATTTGGTTTAACGTTTATTTGTGTTATATGTTTGTATAAGGTTACTTTAGCTTGCATAACTCAGCCTATGGATTACCAACAGCATACATTTTGTGTGCTGTTGTTATCCAGTGTTTGGCCTCGGTAATATTGTTTCGTAATTTCTGCTAAATCTTCGGATTTGCGATGTATTTTTATTCAATATTCATCTGGAACATTATCCTATTAAATGCCAGTTGACGCTGTTCTACGATGGAGTATTCTTCTGAATTGTGTAAAGTACAACTGGCTGCAGACCTGTGGATGTTTTGTTTTTCATAATCACTTCATTGTATTCTGAAGAGTCAAGAAAAGCAATTTTTGTAAATCGTAATAAATTTTATAATTCTTTCTGCAGTTAAGATAAAACCAATTCACCCTATTTTATACAATGTTAAACCCTATTTTCAAGCTTTTACGCCAGGTGCATCCCATGTGAAGCACCTTCAGCAAGACTACTCGGTGTAACAAACCAACGTCGTATGGCTCGCACCTTCTACATTTCGGCTCAGTAGTTTTCTGTGCACGAAATTTGAAATCAAGACGTCTCTTGTGAATGTAATGTATTGTAATGTACTTAATTGTAACAGTGTATAATTTATGTAGCGCTCTTTCAAGATGGAACTATTGTCATTATCGACTTAATTCGTATCCATCTAGCATCATGTGACACTTTGAAAGTTCTACCTAATGCTGCAAGTGTGCATTGGTTCCATACCTGTTAACAGACTCATGAGTTGATGGGGAACTAAGTAGATACTACCCTTCCTCATCTTCCAACGCCTGCTCCTCATCCTAAAGCCCAACGTTCTCTCTAAGGGACAATGAATTTCTGAACTTGCAACGTGGAAAGTTCGGTTTAATGAATTTATGTTATTTGACCATTTTTCTGTAGTGAGCAGAGCAGCAAAAACTGCTGCGAGACCTGCAGCTTAGAAACAAAATTCCTCCTTCCCCTTCCACTTACCAAAAATGACACAAATTTTGCCACAACAGCACGGAGTGCTTTGAAACCAACGAGTGGGCCTTTTAATTCGTTATTCTTACTGGTGATTACTTACTTGTTGAAGTATTCCAAAAAGGACATATTCTAGGACTTACTGAAGGAACATAAAAGTGTTTGCTTCGTAGAACTTCTATGGTTTTTATAAGAAATACCAGAACTTTCACCAGACATAGCAGTGGCGCAATGTTGCTAGTGGCATAGTCCGAGGACGTGTGACAAAGAATATGGCGTTTGTAACGGTTAGCTTTTGGATTTTTCAAATAGCGCTAAATAATTAGTTTTAGGAAGATATAAATAGCTTTTCTAACGGAACTTCAAAATTTTTATAATTAAGGCCTGAACCACTGATCGCTACATACCGTCGCACGGTCCATAGTAACTGTGTGAAGGTTTAAGTACTTCATTCTTGTAAAAATTCGGCGTGCTCTACTGAAAAATAGACTTTCGTGTTCCACTGGCCTGAGATGGCGAGCAACTGCTGTTTATTCATATTTATTTCGCTTAGATACACGCATTCAAGGTAATAGGCCTACGTCTCTTTGAGCAACGCGTTAAGCTGGATTTTTAAAGGTAAAGGTCTTTTTCAATGCAGTGTGGAAAGTTTTGTTGTTGTTTTGTTTTGTAGACTGCTGCACCTATAGACCTACACATTAACTCGTAACGAATGCTAATGGATCAAGTGAATTTAATTTATGCCAGATTATTTTTTTGCAATCTGCAACTGATTGTCTACAGATTTCATTTCGGTTCGATTCGATTAAGCCCCGGAGTTTCGTTCGCGTTTGACGTGTCTCTGCTAGCACAATAACCCCACATGTTCTAATGTTTCCGGTATAACACAAAACCCGTACTCCCTGGCTCTTAGCTATAGCTCGGCGTAGAATACAAAAGGTCCACTTGTGTATGCATAAGTCGGGTGCAATGGTTTCATGTTCGCAACTGCAAGTGTCAGATTAGTGTTCGGCTCTAATGACATCATAGTCTAACAGGTGGTTGCTTTATGACACGTCTACCTCCTCCGGTGCAATAGACTGTTCTGCGTTTGACGGCGGTGAAACAGGAGTGAGTTTAAATGGCTGAAATTGTAAGTTGAAGTTTTTCTTCTTAACACTACTTTTATAATATTCAGTCAAGGTAAGCTAATTTGTTGCTTGACTCTTTCAGCATTAGTTCTTAGAGCTGTGACCTTGACTTGAGTCTGAACTGTGGTCTTGAGAGTACCAGATTGGTAAACTCCGCCACTGCCTTGTTTGGGGGTAGTGCCAGTCCCAAGCCTGGATAAAGGAGGAGGGCGACGGCAACGGCCTCTGATGTCATAAGCTGTCCTTAAACTGAGGAACTACTACTAGCAGATTGGTTGTGCGTCTGCCATTCATCACTGAGTTCGGAGTTAAGATCTCTTGAACGTCATGTGAAACTGAAATTCGTTTTCAAGCCAGAAAAAATGTCTAGTTTATGCTGTTGGTCATCTTATGTGCATGTGTGTATGTTGGTGGGTGGATGTGTATGTGTAGGTGTTTGTGTGTATGTGCGTTTGTGTGTGTGGGTGGATTTATGTGTTGGTGTGTATGGGTGTGTGTGTGGGTGAGTGTATGTGGGTGTGGGTGTGTATGGGTATATGAATGTAATCGTAATCGTAATCCCGAGATTTCTACAACGCTCCACGAAAACCACGTAAAGGGGGCTAGCTTATTAACAGGCGCTCAGTCAAAACAAAATCAATAGGGAAAAGGGTTCGGTTCCAGGTCAAGATCCACAAGTCAAGCAGAGAGAAAGCGTGTCAGCTACGGTGGGTGATGTTTGGGATTACAGTGGAAGGAGAGAAAAGAGGAAGAAGGGGAGTCAGGATAGGATCTATGAAAGAGGAATGTTTTCAGTTTTGAGTGAAAGGCCGATGCAGAAATTGCAAGCGGTGGAGCATCGACGAGTTTGTATGATGGGTCAGAAAACTGTCGCAGTTCTGGATGGAGTTTATTTCAGAGTTGTGGGGCAGCTATGGCTATGGAGCGATTACCAAATTTTAAGGATGAGGTGACGGACGGACGGAGAAGTGTTAGGGCAGAAGAGGAGCCGGAAGGTTGAGCGGAATGATTGGATTGTAAATAACTCACGAAAATAGGAAGGTTGGGAGGATTGAAGTGTGTTGTAGGTAGGTGATAGCACTTTGTACTCGATTCGTTCCGGTATTTTTAGCCAGTGAAGTGATTTAAGAACAGGAGTGATGTGATGGTGTTTGTGGGTTTTGGTGACAGCACGAGCAAGAGCATTCTGGATGGCTTGAAGGCGGCTTATTTGGGTGGAGCCTATGTTCAGGAAAAGTGAATTGCAATAGTCTAATTTAGCATGGACTGTGTATGTTGCGGTGATCGATGCAGTATTAAAGTCAAGCATAGGGCGGATTCTGCGAAGGTCACGGGTATGCATGAAGCAAGAGCGGGGAGAGATGGACAACGTGATCAGATTAACTGAGGTTTTGATCACACCTAAGTCGAAGATCACACCTAAGTCGAAGATCACACCTAAGTCGAAGATCACACCTAAGTCGAAGATCACACCTAAGTCGAAGATCACACCTAAGTCGAAGATCACACCTAAGTCGAAGATCACACCTAAGTCGAAGATCACACCTAAGTCGAAGATCACACCTAAGTCGAAGATCACACCTAAGTCGAAGATCACACCTAAGTCGAAGATCACACCTAAGTCGAAGATCACACCTAAGTCGAAGATCACACCTAAGGCGTGTGTGGAAGGAGTCCCGGCTGAGAGAGATAGAGTGATCTCAATTTTTCTTGAGCTGGTCGCGCAGGCTTATATAAATGATATGGTTGGGTGTATGTGTATATGGGTGCTTTAATGGGTGTGTGGGTATGGATGGGGTAGGTTTATGGGTGTGTGAGTGTGTGTGTCGTTAGGCCGAAGTAGTCTTCAATCAGTAGGCGATCGATTACCCTGCCTTTGATAGGCCTACTTAGGCCTAATTGTAACTGGTGAATTATTGTAGTTGGCAGTTGATACGATGGCACTTTGGAAGTGTTCTCTGTTCTTTCTCGTTCTTGGACTGATGACGTCGGAAAGCTTCCAACAAACACCTGCGCCGCAGCCGAAACAAGCTGACGAAGAAACCAGTAAGACATTGGCTACGCTATTGAAATTGTGTTACGTGACTAGTTAATGGGGCTGAAGGATCGCCTTGTGACTTGGATATTATACAGATTCAAGCTTTTCCTGAGACGACAACTGATGAGTTTGTCTAAAAGTGTAGCTACATAAATTTGCGAATACAAGTAGAAACGAGACTTTTAAGCAAACCACTGAAGGACAGTTCTAAGCCCATCGTTGACACTTGTCATAATATGGTTGAGCTAAACAAATTTGATAAAATAAACATGATTCATGGATTGCTCTTTAAATGTCGAGCTAATTTCCTTGCATAAAAATAAGTTACAGAGACGATGTGCTTATGTTTTAATGCTTTAAAGGATTATATGCTCACATTTCCTGCTTACAGAGATTATGTGTTTCTGTTTCTGGTTACATGCCCGCATTTTTGTATGTATGTATGTATGTATGTATGTATGTATGTATGCATGTATGTATGAGATTTTGTGCTGATGCTTGTAATTGTGTAGCTTATAGAGATTAAGTGCTGATGCTTGTAATTGTGTAGCTTAATAAATTCTCGAATATATTTCAAATCACAGCTTCTACGAAAGTCTCTTCATCTAGTGCACTCGTCGCAGACTCTTCTGTCACTCACCAGGTGACAGCAGCAGCATCCGGTTCCAGCGTTAGAGGAAAAGATGAGAGATGGATGTCAACGTTAACTCCAGCATCATCTGCAGCAGTTACACTGATGCCAAGCATTGTTCTCACAGTCTTCGCCATCTTCCTAGAATCATGCAATTAATGTTCGCCTATTCAAGTCACGTAACTTAACTGTAGAAGCAAGAGTGAAGCACAGCCATGATCGCTTAAAGCTTTGTAGAATTTGATGGGAGCTTAGCAGCTCACGCAAAATTAGCAGTCTGTTATTGAGTCATGGAACTCGTAAGGAGAGATATATCAGATAATGGGGTGCATGAAAAACAACTCCAATAACCTACCTTAACCCTTTGCAGTCCTTAAAATCTTTTGTTCCTACCCTATAAGGTGTGGAAAAATTTAATTCTTTATTATTTATGCTAAGTTATTTTTGTAAGTATTCTATATTTACTTTAAACATCCTGGTATGCAGGCAAATATTTGTTACAATGCAAATATATGAATTATTGCCTAATCCTAAATATCACGGATTTACGATGTGTCGAAAGGCTAATAATGATTACCCCAAATATTAATGATATATATATATCATGCTCCAAAAGGTATACCGTGGGTTACCCTTTTATTTTGACCCTTTTGGTGGACCCTTAGATGGTGAGTTCTAACATCTAGGGAGTGGTCTAGTAGTGCATGCATAGGCGTGAAAGAAGCTGTTCAGCCTGGTTAAGCCTAGGTGTTATTCACGATCCTCTTCACCCCCATACGCAGCTGCGAACGAACTGACTGATGAAACCTAGTAATTAAGCCAAGCGATATTTCCACTAGCCTACGCTTCATGGTTACTTAGAAAATAAAAATCAAATAGAGAACATATTTATTGGTCAATATTGCATGTACACATAAGTGTAGTTGATAGCTAATTTTGTATCGAGTAGATATATTGCTGAATTGTAGGCTTTTATATAAGAAATTTGCATAATACTTGAAAATAGGTGTCCTATCATCGGGCAGTATTTGATAATTTTTAGCCATATGTTTGAGTATTTGATGAATTATACTGATCTATAGTCATCTGTGAGTCTATCTTTGTTTCAATAGGCGGCAATATAAAAACAGACAGAATCTGAGATTGCCAATATCACAGACAATGACTCATGCAGAACAAATGGGTCCTCACGAACAAAATAAATTGCCCTGCACTCCTCATTAATTGTCGTGAAGAAACATGAAACGCCTGGGTTAATCGTAACTAGATTGATTCACGTAGGTAATTTGGTCACATGACTTTTAACGGGCTTTAGCTTATCAAGACTGCTCACCTAGAGAGCTTGAAATGAATATAGTGTTAGACGTCTGTGAAAGGATTCTCATATTTATGGTAAAAAATTATCAATCGACAGGTTTAGCAGGTGTGCGCTAAGAACTTACTCAACTTCCTGCGTAATGATCGTCTTAAGGAACGTTCGAAAACGCTTTCTCAGCGTTGAAAGATGAGTGTTCTGCGGAAAGTATTATAGCTCACCGAGTGACACAAAGGTTGGTGGACAACAGGTTGGTCTTCGCTCGAGGAATTACTCACATGATGCGCCAATAAATTAAATTATAGTCTAGTCCATTGAGTCACAGAGATTGCTCAAGTGATTACACCTGTCAGTTCTTATATCTTACACCATCAGCCAGAAACTATTTTCATTTTAGAATTTTATTCCACGGGAGTGTCTTTGAAAGAAAATGGTGCTGTTATGCCACTAATCTAATAATCTAATATGAAGGCTTCTGTAGCACAGTTATCACGATGCCCAAGGCATCAGTCCATGGTCGCTTCAAGTGAAATCGCAATCAAAATAATAACTCGTTGGAGAAGCCGGGTCGGTATAGGTCAGAGAAACCTGAAGCCAGACTTCTGTGCCTAAGCAAGTTGAAAGAGATGCGTCTTTAGTTTAGGCCTTAATGGCATCAAAGAAACCGGGCCTTCTTTTCTTAGTCAAGGCCAGTACAATAATCAGCTGCATGTTAAGACAAAGACATGCAAAGTGTATACCGAATGCATCCCAATTTTATCGTTGGCCAAGAGTAGGCCAACGTATTCCACTCAAAATTGAAAACATTCCTCTACCACAGACCCTTCCTGATTCCTCTTCTTTCCCTATCTATCCTGCAGATCCAATTCCAAACACCATTCACCAACCGTAGTCGTCTGACTGCATACCTCACTCTTGGATCTAGACCTGGAACCGAACCCTTCTTGCCTGTCGATTTTATTTTGAGTGAGCGCCTGTGAATAAGCTGGTTTCCGCACTTAGCTTCCGTTGGGCGCTGTAGAAATCTCAATCTTTACGATTGCGATTACGATGTATTTGACACACTGTGCTGAAGTATTGTTGTTAGTGAGGGCTGTGGATTTCTTAATCGAATCTACGTACAAAGGCCACATACGGAATCTTCAATTTATGCAACGTAAGCTTAAACATGATCGGTAAATATAGAACTTTATTATAAATTTAAAGCAGAATAATAAAATAAAATAACAAATTATTCCTGTACGCCAGGGCTGGGTTGGGACCGCCTCTGAGGAGATAGCCTAATATTGACCCATGTTAACCGACTCATTTTAACAGTGTCTTCAGGATTCCCCCTTGGCTTTTCGACCAGACTCATCAATGAAAGTTGGCTTGGACGACGATTTTGCTCAGCAGCGACCACAGACTGATGCCTTTAGCATTATTACAATGGCGCTACAGAAGTTCTTAGATTAAATTAGCTAGAGTAGGAAGTGATCTATGACCGATCAACCCAGAGACAGGACAATATGGTAAGGTAATAACTTACTATGGTAAGGTAATAACTTACTATGGTAAGGTAATAACTGCCAACTCTGGATGGGAATGCTTTGGCTGGACACTGCAAGTGCGAGGGAGTGGGGACTTTTATAGTTATCTGAGCATTGTTTACTTACTGATTAACCTTTGATCTTAATGAACTTTAGCACCCCTTAGGTCTGGTGTAGGCAGAATTTTGTGAGGTCCTTGAAATGCACTATATGATGTGTCTAGATATATATATACACATGCATATTCTGTCATATTCTAATAGTTTGCATCTTTTCGAACAAAGGTTCTCAAAGACCAGCTGATTCTGGAATTAAATGATCACTTTGTTGATGAGCAAACACGAAAAAAGCCACCCACCATCCGGGTCTTCTTTTCAAACGGGTTGCGCAGCTTGACTAGATATTGAAGATATTGTCCAGTTCACGCGACACACTGGCATCTGAATCCCTGGCGAGGTGACAAACTCCCTACTACTCGTCAGATAAGTCACTAGTTAATTAGCAGCGACCACAGACTGCATGGCTTACTAGTTAAGTGTCTAGTTAAAAAGGTTATTAAAGTCCATTAAGATCACTGGTTAAGTCACTAGTTGTTTCCTTGTTTCCTTTTTTTATTGCGCAGTTTATTTATTGAAAAAGTTTATATGATTAGAGAAACATATCGCCAGAAGATAATTTTAAAAACTATTTTAGCGAATCCAAAGTCGAATTCAAATTGGGCTTAAGAGAGTGCTGAAACTTGATGGCTAAGTGTCCTGACTCTCCAGCTCTTCTATTCCCAGTATTCCACCGTCACCACGTGTCCACGTCGCTTACCGGCGTTGAAAAGGTCAACGAGGTGTCGTTCCAGTGACCTGCGAGCCGATGACCCGACCCTATTTCTTGTGACAAAGGCGTCGCTCTTCTGTGTGTTGTAGTAGTAGGAGGAGCCGTGTCTCATAGAGTTACGCGTCTGACTTCCAGAATGGTTGAGGGTTCGAATCACGAAATCCAAATTGTCCAAACCCATTATGCCTGCAGGGAATTACGTCGAAACGCGTCAGTACTAACCAAATTCGTTTAATAAAAACTTTATGATTACCAAGTACTATATTTTAAGTATTTATTGCACCTATTATGCAGGACTTACCTTTTACTTCTCAGCTCCCCGGTACCAAAGTGTACTGCATGGTGACAGAGGCACGTATGCGCAAACATCTTACCCGACGTTTGTCGTTGCAGCAGGCTCGAACCCGCAACCGTCAGGTCACAGACTCAGCGCCCTAACTGAATAGACACCGCATCGCACTTGCGATGCACTGACACAGCATCGAGGACCTTGGGATTCCTTTCCAAAGCCCCACTTTGGAATCAAGGAACCTTTACTTATTATGCGCTCAGGGTAGGGCGCAAGCCTCATCTTATGATTTGCATAAATAATTATTTTATAAATATTAAAAATTTAAATGCCTAAAGGTCCTGTTTTCGTGCTTTGAGGGTGTTTTGCCAATAAGGCTATTCTCAACGTCCAAAGGTCTGGAGCTAAGCCATATTAGCCTTCTCCCATGACTTTCGGACATCCGTGATTGAGGTTCCCTAATCTTTAGCTTTAGTACTAGTAGGCCCTACAGTTTTAATCGATTGCGCAAAAGTCCAATTTGTACTTCTAATTTATTGCACTGCTTTAAGTCATCAATATTTTATGAAAGTGTTGTTTGTGAGATTATAAAATCGGTTATCGTTAAGCTAATCATAATTTCATCTATACCTAAGCTTTCAGTTTCACAATTGTTAAGCCATGCAAGGCAATTGTAACAGCGCCTTTGGAGCACCTCTCTCAAGCGCTTCCCAACACGGCTATCTAACTGATTTGAATACGTGCAGTTTAAAGTAAACAGAAAACGTGAGTTCTTACAGGCAGTTATTTCTTTACCTCTCATTATCGTAGCCGTCATTTGGCCTATGCATAATTAGCCGCATTCATTCTGCTCATGGGTTAAATTTCAATATGTCATTGTACAGCAGTCGACAGCAACTTGCAATGAACTTACTTGCTTTCTTAATTCCTGCTGCGCCGTGTCGTGGTGGTATTCTTTCGTCGTCAATGAAGTTTCTCAAGCGGTTGCCTCTGCTGCCTGACCTGGAGACTGGCGGATCCTTTATCGTAGTGAGTAGAGAGAATTCCGATGCGTCTATTGGCGTCTGAAATCCTCCATTGGATGTCCAGTAATCCGTGTCAGTGACACGAAAGCTAGTTGCTCTCTGAAGCCCCAAAGACAACGTCATTAGGCAGATCTCTGCCGTCACAAGAACTGCTGATGTCATGAATACGTCAGTCTTAGTCACTTTCTCCAGACGATGACCTAAACATGTAACGTAATATAATGTAAACTGAAATTATTGTAGTTCATTTTGGGTACCCTTCTAAGGTGCACCTCGGTAGCCTAAATGGTGTTAAGTTCATTGAGAATGCACAGTTGAAGAGTTCAGGCACGTTCGTTGAACCCATCCAATGGAATTTCATCCCAGGTTTATTTGACATTAACAACGCAATAGCTTTTCTGCATAAAAATTGTAAAAGTCAGTGGAAAAAATGGAGCAAAAGCAACAGGCCATATAAAAATATTATTATTCGAAGACGTTTCATGATATTATTATTCGAAGACGTTTGATGAAGAGACACTTCTTGTAAAACACAGCGACATCACACATTTTCTGTCCTATTTCTTGCATGATCGCGTCAGAAGTTTTTCTCTCCAATCAGAAAAACAGTGGAAGATAATAGAGCAAAGACAATAGGCCCTATGCAACTATTATAATCGTCAGAAGACGTTTCATATATAAGCAGCAGCCACTTTTATAAAAGCACAGACATCAAACGCTTTCTTTCCCGTTCGTTACATACTCGCCTTTTGCTTAAGAAGTTAAGTACGCTGGCTTTGCGTGTGCTTTAGAGCAACTTCCAAGAAAAAACTATGAAGCGGGTTTCTGTGCGAAATATCTAAATGACCTACTTATTCCGACAGTGAGTGGCTGTCGTGGTTAATTGGTAATTGGCTGATGAATCAGAAGCAATATTCGGAAGCATTTTACACTAAAGTCAAAAAGAAGCATATTTCTTACCAGAAAAGACCTGGAAATCAACAATTTTGCTGACTGGCTTCAATGTCGACTGAGGCAAAATGTCATCAGCGCTCTTTCACTTCAAACTTAACAATTATTAGTATTTCGGTCTGTATAATCAATATTAACATCATTAGGTGCACTTCTTCAAATCTTTCTTAATGATTTTTCTACAAAAATCAAGCCGGGTATCTACCTTAATTTCTTGCTTTCTTTTTCGTTACATCCTTCCTTCTTGACGTCTGCCTGCCTGCCTGTCTGCCTGTCTGCCTGCCTGCCTGCCTGCCTGCCTGCCTGCCTGCCTGCCTGCCTGCCTGCCCGCCTGTGTGTGTAGACTGACTGACTGACTGACTGACTGACTGACTCAATGACTCAATGACTCAATGACTACAGACTGGCTATATTTGGACTTGCAGTATGTCTTATGATTCTTATAAATATATGATGCTTTGTTGCTATCTATGTTTGTCGCAAAGCAGAACACGCATAGACAAATTTCCAGATCTTGGCCAATAAGTCATGCCATTACAAAGCAACTATGTCTAGATTAGCTTATGCATATGCTTCATGCAACACTGTGCTTAGGGCAAATGTTTTATGCGAGTGAGTAAGTAAGTAAGCAATTGAGTGAGTAAGCATGCGATCCTTATTTAGCTATTTCAGTAGGTTGGTAGATGATTAGTAGTTAGTCAAGAAAGTATAGGTATTTAGGCCTATAGGTAGGTATTCTGCTGTAATACAAGGAAAACGCAAACGCTAGACATATCAGTAAGCTTTTCGCGGCTTCCATCACAGTTGTCCGGTTCTTGAATTACTGATACAGTATATGTATTATGTATGCATGTGTGTATGTATGTATCCATGTATGTATGTTTGTATATGCGTATATGCATGTGTATGTTTGTATATATGCCTTTATGCATGCATATATGTAATTATGCACACATGCATGTACGTATGCATGCATGCATGTACGTATGCATGCATGTATGTACGTATGTATGTACATGCTTATGTATCACTACACTAATATAATTTAAGTACCTCACAAAAGCGTTACACACAGATATCTAACGGACTTAAACAGATGCATATCGATGTTCCTTTCGCTTTGATCTTATCAACAGCAGCTATGAGGACTCTGCCATAGACATAATTTAAGCCTGTACTCCTATATGTTAATTAGCGTAGGCCCTATACGTCAATGAAAGTGTACAGTCAGGTTTTGGATAGCATAGTCGAAATTGTTGAATTATATATATGATACAGTATATATGATGTATATATATACGTTATATATATGATACAGTATATATGATGTATATATATATACGTTATATATATGATACAGTATATATGATGTAGATATATATATATATATACGTAGGGCTAAGTTGCTCATGATGTCGTTAGAGTGGTGTGTGTAGGGTTGTTTATAAATTTGTAATATATCTTTGAGTATTTGCAATTTTTTGCAATAGATAGCTTACCTGCAGTTACAATGTACACAGTTGAATCCATTGGAAGTTTCTCTGTAACTCGATATTTGCGTGATGGGTCTGTGTTGTGTTGCTGATTGAAAACTGGCAACTGAAACTCGATATTTGCAATTAGATGATACATAGTGCAGTTAAAGTGAAAAGTGTATCTTAAAACTTGTCGAAGTTTGATCACTGAAACTCCTGTTTTGCACCTCGATCCATTTCGCGGAATAGCTATACTTGAAACCGGAGATCGAAACACTAACTGCTCGCTGCACACGTGCATTCTATAGAAGAACTTCCGAGGGAACCGAAATATCGCCGGCAACTCGCTCAGTTCGATTAAGTGCGCGAAGAAGACAGCAGTTACGATGCAACAAGATAATATACCAACGTTGCACCGTTAAACTTGAGCCTGTATATTATAAGCAGCGTTTAAGCCGGCTATTTATCTGTAGGATAAAAAAGAAGCTTAAAGAACAAGACACTAGGCATCAAGCTATTGCTAATTAACAACTTCTATCGCGCCGGCGTTTAATGTACAAAGCCTCAACAGATGGCGCACCAATACAAAGCGGCAATCAGGTCAATAGCAACTACATGCAGGCTACTTTACTAAAACTTTACTTTCAGAAATTTTGTAGAAGCCGCTTTCAACATAATGCAGGAAATCTGCTGAAAATCTAAAACCCTCATGCCACCATTTTTCACGAAGGTTGTTTACAAGCCTAAAACTAAATATACATGTGTAACTATGTGTACGATAAATGTGCGATGTAGAGCGAGTATATGTTTCATACTTGCATGCGTATAAGTTCTGTATTGTATGCCTGTATATGATATATAGACGATGCATCTGTCACACATACATGTATGAATGTAGGCCTAAGCATCAAGACATTCTACTGCCAAAGAGCCAATGAAACCAGCCCGGAAGCTGATGCATTGGTTTCATGGGTGCACTGGAAGGCTTTCTGGATGCGGAATTGATGTGTCTCTTGGGTAGGTCATCTAGACGAATGTCCGTCTAAATCATCAGCTTCGAATCCATAGAAGTCTAAGTTTGCAATTCCTCTGTTGCAAATTAGTACAAGCTTACAGCTTTTCAATTCTAGATCGATGGACATACTTACTCAGAATTAGTCATCTGCTAGTGCAACAGTGGCTTTGTTACTGTCGTTGTCTTTGTGACATCGTTAGTTCTAGATCAGGTCAAAGTAGGCGTACGCTACTGTATGTATTCCGATGCAAACAAGGAGTAGTTTTGAAGTAGACATCTCAGAAGATATAGCGATGATGGTTGTACTAAGAATAAGACAGATTCAAGGGAAACACGTCCGCTGGAAATTTTCTGGATTAATGTGGAAGCACATGCATTTACTCATTTTGTGAATTGGTACTTTCCAAAGATTTGTCACTTTAGATAGAAAAAGACTTGATGTCTGTTGTTATCATTTGGTTCTTGCTAAAGATTATGCATGATACTTTAATATCTACATCTGAAAACTGCTTCACCTACGATTATATATCATACTCTCCACCTTTAGCAATTAGGCCTACAATTCGTGCACTGGTTGATCTGGGTTCTGATGCTCCTACAAAACCCCTAAATATCAGCACATTAAGCCAATAATGCATATAGAAATCTTTAGACTAGATTAGATGCCATTACATCGACCCCAATAAATGTCAAGGTGTTTTACACATACTCAAATCTTTCCTGAATACCTAATATCGATATAGGGTACGAAACTTAAGAGTTTTCTGAAGAAGTTGTATGCTATATTGATACCAAATACCTGTATCTACAAACATTTTGATCCTCAAAAATGATCACTTAATACGATACTTTGTTCCCTCCGTTATCCTCTTCTCTATTTAGCTTACAACGCTGTTCTTGTGCGCTTGAAAAATTACTGTAAGCGATAACTATACAGTAGGTACTGCGATATTTTGTTTTGACTGAGCGCCTGCGAATAAGCTGGTTCCCGCGACTTACCTTTCGTTGGGCGCTGTAGAAATCTCAAGTTTACAATTACGATTACTACAGAAGTTTTAAGGTTCAAGAATCAAGAGATGCTTACACTTTATGATAGCTTTGAATTGATTCCCGTAAGCTTAGTCCGAGAGACGATAAATAGCTTATATAAATACAAATAAACTTTAGCTAAGACTGTTTTAAATATTCTCTACTTACTTGTATTTTAGTTATATCCGTCGAATGAAGTTGTATTTGCTATGAAATGTGTTGTTCATATGACTGCGAAGTAAGGCGAATCGTTTACAGCTAAAGCGTAAAAAATGATGTAGTCTTCGAACTGATCAACTGCAGTATCAACCGTTTAGCTCTTATTCCAAGCACTGCCTAAGCTAACGATGACTTCCATCTGTCGACATACAAGAACTAGAGTCATTGGTAGAGTGGTTAATCGCATATCTTGAACAAGCAAACGCATCTATCTGTTTGTTGTTCATCGTTTGAATCGCGTTACTAGATAAAGAACGCAGCTGAACCGATGGACAGTTTTGCTTCACCAGACACAAACGCAACGCGAAACAAACGCATTGGAACATTTCAGGCAACCGTGAATGCCAGCCAGAGCACTGTCTCTCTTCCAACGCACGTATGCGTGTTAGCATAAGGACATTTGTGTACTGTTTTGTAACATGTCACAGTTCGATAACGCATTAAATTTGTACATTTATGATTATACATTATTAATTATGCACTTGTTGGCATTTGCCAACGTATACACGCATGATAACATGCATACATGTGCATAGGGCTGGTATAAACGGAAACTGACTTGGTACTCAACATTACCCAGAACACGGCACTCGCGAGCTTTCCTTGCAAAACATTCGACGATTAAAGTGGTTTTCCAGTTCCGTGGCACTGAATAATTGTGAAAGTTGTATGTATCTCTGTCATGAAATAAACAAACATTAGGGTATAGTCATCCACAAAAGGTTTCGGTGAAAAGTTGAGCCGAAATTAGCTGAAATACAATTATCTGATTTTGATTGATGAACTTTTCATTTTTGTTTTGTTTCATTAAACGCCGTCTTCGTATCTAAGACAATGGGCGTCAACGAATAGCTGTCAATGAATAGCTGTCAATGAATAGCTGTCAATGAATAGCTGAATAATAGTAGACATATGTAGAAGGAGATGACAGGGCATCCAGTAGAAAATATGACTGAATAAAATTCCGCAAATTGTATAATCTATCAATAGGGCTACAACATTTGCAATAATCAACATCGCATGGTCTATTTTTTTAGAAGGCTGGCACTGAATATATATAGCACATTCATTTGGTTGCTTCTGTCGAATGATGATATGTTTAAAATAATTGCACGTATCCAGAGTGATAAATCATTGCCAAGACTCAAAAGTAGACGGGATAATCTCGCTTGTATTATTGCGTCCATTGTGAACTTGCGCTGAGTTGAATCGTCTGGCTTTCTTTCACCACGTCAGCCACAGCCTTTTAAAGATAATACCTGTGGATCCGTGGGTCTATATGCATCTACATATTTATATAGAGCCTTCAAAGCCTATGCCGATAGGATACAGTTACTGGCACTTAACTATATTACTTCATTAGCCATTGACGTCGGCCATACCATATCTTACTTTACCTTACCGCACCTGTACATTCGGCAGTGTAAAGTATGTATCATCAGAACACTTGTATTACTCCTCTTGAGAGTTTCTGAAAAGATGTCGTCATACAGCAACAATCATATCTTTGCCGCTAACGTTGTGTTTGTTGAGGCGAGTTTGCTTGGTTATTTTTCATTTGTTTTGCGTTTTGTTTTCCATTTCGTCGTTGTTTTTTTGTTTACGATGAATTCTAATTAGCTTCGCTCCTGTAGTTGCTTTGCCTGGATCGATTTGCTTTGATCCATTTGTGCAATTTCCGTTGTTCTTGTTCCTAATGCTGTTGCTGCTGCTGCGTTTAAGCAAATAGGAAAGTCTTTAAAGTAAACCAACATTTTAGCTTTTTGAGTTTCATTCGAATTGGTGTAGGCCTAATAAAATATCAACGCTTCGATAAAACTCAGGCGTCTTATGTGACTGACCCAACTGTACGAATACCACTCGGCTAATAAGATTTTCGCTCCATCTTCAACTTTGGGGCCAGTGAGCTGGCATTCTGTAGAGCTGGTTCACGGATTCTCGATCTCGGTTCATATGTTGAGTCCGATGGGGGGAGTGGACCTGGGTTTTGGGGGCACGTGACCATCGCCAGGGAATGTTTGACTAACCAACCGTGTATCGAGAAGGCGCAGTGTTCTCTTTAGGCACCGCTGTCGAAAAGGCATTGGGCTTCGCCTCCAAGTCCTTGGTTAATGTCCAGATCTCAGCTTCATACAGGAGACCAGGCGGCATGTCTGTCTTGAATCAGGGCCTCTTATCCATTAGGCACATTAGGCACTGTGCCTAGGGCCTACGAACTTTATAGGGGCCTACGAAAGTCAAAAATGAGATATTGAAAAAAATTATTGATTGACCCGAAAATAGAAAAAGGAAATACAAATTTAATAACCTTAAAGCTTGTACTGAAACAGGTTAAGTTAAGCTGTTCTACATTATGTTAACTTAGCGAAAATCACATATACTGTAGTGTCCTCAAATGTCATTTCCCGCATTAAGTCGTTTTCAATTGAAAGTAGTGTAAGGGAAGAAAGACGTCAAGGAATAATGTGAGTGTGTTTAGCTCTAGTGCAGAGTTGGCAGCTGGGGCCTACGAATGCGAAAGTGCCTAGGGCCTACGACGACCTTAAAACGGCCCTGCCTTGAATAGGCGGAGTTTGTATTTCAGCCGGATGTTAGTACTCCAGATCTCTCGTTGTATGTTGGTTTCTTCAATATCTTGTATAAACTTTTCTTCGGACAGAATAATCTCAAGAGCTAGCTGGTTATTATCACCGTAAAGTAGAGGAAATAGCTCAATCCTGGTAAACTAATCCGGAGGTTGTCAAGAGTATGGAATGTCTGCAACTTCATTTTCTAGGCCTCGGCATATGACAGCAGTTGGCCATTTCTTTCCCTAGCCATTTGATCCTCCAGTCATACACACGTTTATACCTTTCTTTCACTAGAACGTGGAAGCGGAACAGAACCATCCTTTAAATTTCCACAGAAGTGTCTACAGGCGATAAATTACTTTAATCCCTGTCTTCTGAAACTAGACAAACACTGAGGCAAGATGCTTATAATGTGTAAGTCGATGTAAAATAATTCTGACTAATTGTATAAATGTATTATAGAAACTTAATATAGCGCCTTTTACGTACTTTTCTACAATTAATAAAGCTGATATAGAATTCTATATTACAGACTAAGTGGGGCATCAGTTGTGACCTCGTGTATTACGCTATAAAAAGCTGTAACCATGAACGTCGTTTTAGCGCCTTTTGGTGGTTTTCAAAAGACGCTATATAAATGCATATATTTAGATTAGATCTAAATCGAGCCTTTGAATTCATCGAAGACACTGAACGCTATCTATAACGAATTATTTAAGTCAAGAGAAACGTTACCCGTTTCTTCTTTATACAAACGACACGGGCGTGTTGTAATCATTGCTACAGCAGTTGAGACTAGCAGTTTGTAGGCTAGTTCACGCATGATTACGAATAATTCCTTGAAACAGCCCTTCAAAGACATTGCTGGACATGCCTTCTTTAAATTGTTTTACATTCCATTAGCTTCTAGAGACACAGGTCGGGCATAATGCTGTACACATTTACGCACTTGAAATGACAAATCGTGTAAAGAGCAGCTGTGATAGGATTATGAAACTTATTATCTTCTGCCGGGGCTGGACTTGGAGCCACCCTGGGTGGAGGGGCGCTACATAAAGCTCTGAATGAATGAGTGGTCACAGGAATGAAAGAGAACAGAGACACAGAGGCGAGACTATTCCGAGTATAACTAAATAGCGTAGATGTTAATTCCCTTAAGGACAATTGTAAGTTCAGGTAGTGCTCCGAGATCTCATAACTTCAGTCTAAAGGTTATACACTCTTTTGCTGAAGCGCCATTTCGATAGGCAGCAGAGCTATTTTATTTATGTGCTAAATGGCCCTATGACGAGAGTGTTCAGTTCCAATAAAGCATCTGGATTCAAATCGTAATCGTAAATTTGAGATTTCCACAGCGCCCAACGAAAGCTAAGTCGCGGGAACCAGCTTATCACAGGCGCTCAGTGAAAACAAAATCACGTGACACAGATGAAAATGGCACGCTAGAAATCAGCCGCTATATAAATTTTCTGATACATACAAGCATTCATAAAAAATGTTTCGTTGGACTTCTGATGAAACATAATGTGATCAAGCACTTAGGCAGCGCCTTAAAGATTCTTTCAAAATCGCTGCAAAATGCCTTAGTACATCTTGTGACATTTGTCAGAGCAGAGTGATATTACAGCGGAGTCAACAGCTTCAGCAGCAGCCAGCTTCACCAGCACTCAGAGATAGCGTAGTCCTTAGTTTCTCAAAGACCTGTCTTCACGGTGTAGTAGAGACAAGGCAACGGTCAGAAAACAGGCACCGGCGTATCCAGAGGGAACCACTCCTGTCATGGCTCCTCTTATCCGAGTCTAGGGTGGAGTTGGGATGGCCGGAGTGCCACCGCCTGGATCCGCCCTTACCTTCAGGTGGGAGGTATGAAACAATTGCAACTCAGACGCAGAACGAAAACAAATATACACAACAAGAACAACAAGAACAGCGCTACTTAGTCAGTCGATCGATCGTCTATCATCTGGCAGGTCAACTAGAGCGCGGAGACGTCATGTAAACATCGTCGTCGTCTTAATATAAAATATTAGAGACGAAAGACTGTGTTTGCTATCAGTTTGTTGTCGTCTCGGGACTCGTATCCAACTCCTTTTCCTGACTCCACGGCGTTTCTCCGTCGTTTTCCAGTACGTACTTCACCTGATACCGGTACTTCGTGTTCGGAATCAGGTTCTCGATGAGAACCAGGTTCTCGGAGAGGCTCCTCGTTACATACTCGCCCGTGTCGTCGGCCCGCCGGTACCTCAGTCGGTACCCGAGCGCCTTCCGTGCCGCCCCTGGGGAGCCGCAGACGCCCGGCGTCTCAGGCCATGTGACGTAGGCGTTGATCCTGTAGCTGAGGACGACGCGGAACTGCACGACCGGGCGTCGCGAGGTGTCGCCAGCGTCTTCGGGGTCAGAGGCCGTTGTCGTGGAAACGTCGGTCAGAAACGGACCGAGGTTTGGTTCCCGCTTCATCTTCCCGGCTGCCGTGTCCCCGGGATTCGCTTCGTGGACGAGGGAGGCGCTTTGTATGCCTTCGCCCTTGTCGTCGTATTTGTCCGTCTCCGTGTAGTCGTAGTCGTCCTCCTCCGTCTCGTTCAGTGCGATCACGTGACGAGAGCCAGTGTCGACATCTGTCGTCAGCTGAGGGCCTCGAGTCGGTCCTTGAACAACACCTACAAGAACAAACAAATCATCCTTTAGTCATTTAGTCGCAACATCATATTCGTCGTCATCATTGCTGCGACGACGACGCCATTGACACTATTTCATACTTCATACGGAACAAGTCGCTCATTAAGAGCTACGTCAAAGGCAAGTTTTATTTCAACTGGCATAATTAGGGTATTACTTTTTTCATGTTATTAAGTATCCCATAACCCACAAGTGAGACGTAGGGGAGGCATTCATTTCCTTTTCGGAAGCCCTTGAGCCGGCAATAGACGAATACCAAGGTCCTGGACACGGGGCCAGTGCATTGCAGGACTTGCCGTTTACTTCCCAGCTTAAGCCGGTACCAAGTTATACTGCTTGGTGACAGAGGCAAGGTGTGCGCAAACAACTTGCCCAGGGTCGCTACACGGAGTCGAACCTGCAACCGCGTGATCATTGGCCAAATGCGTTACCGATAGACCACCATGCCGCACCCGTTGATGTTATTTTTAATCGTATATTCATCCAATTTATTATTAATAGGTTTGTTATTTGAAACTAGCAGTGAAACTTTAATTCTTCTTTTCTCACAATGTATAACATGTTCTCTACTGACCATTTTTCAAAAGTCATAAGTCTGGGTGTTTTCTTGCTCTGCCCAGAAACGATCCACCCACCACTGCACGATAACCGTGATGGTTGTAATGTGATGGCTCCATTCTGGTTTATCTATGTTGCTTAAGGAACTGCTTCAAGTGTGTAGGCGGGTCTGCGACACTTGTCTGGTCTGCAGGACCTACACTCAAGCTGCATGCGGGTAGATTTGTCTCCCTGGACGACAAGTTAAGTATACCCAAGTATATCGGGCTGTATCTGTTTTTCTTCTCATGAATGTATTTTTTCGTGTAGTGGCATAAATAAGTAAGTATATTCACAAATACTTCCATACCTAACTAATTCGATTAAGTATGGTATGGGTATTTTCTATCTATAATCGGACTGGGGCGTCAATCGCTGCGCTCGCCTGTCTGTGGAGATCTTTTGGTCACTCGCTTCTGTGCGTCAGCATGAGGATACTCCACACTGTCTTGCATCGGTCAATTGCCTTGGAACTGTCTTCCTATGAACACACGTTCTGTTCCTTCTAACTCAGCCCAAGCTACATTCTCTTTTAATGTTAAGGCACACATATTTACATCCCTTAGACAGACCCATAGCGCTTTTATATCATTTAAATGAGCTATATAAAAGCTAAACTACAGGCACATAAATACATACATCTATGCATATACATACATACATACACACATATATACATACTTGCATGCATGCAGACATACATACATAGATAACTGCCTGCCTGCATGCATACATACATACATACATACATACCCAGGGTTAGTGTGTTTGGCGCATTGCTTACCCGGGGTGGTGCGGGTGTCATATTTGACGATGTCTGACTTGGGACCCTGGCCGACGGAGTTTCTCGCCTGAACGCGGAAGTAGTAGGTGACGCTGTCGTTGAGACCCTGAAGGGCGAAGTCCGTTCTCTGGCGAACATTTGCAGTCTGCCATCGCTCGTTCGGAAGCTCAACGTTGACAGTATAGTAGATCGTATACTCTGTACCAATTACACATTTAAGGACACAATGTAATAATTACATGGATTAATTAATTAATTATTATAACCGGCAATGACTTTTCAGCCAGCAGTTCTTGCAAACTTATCTTTTCCTCACCTAACGAAAGCTGTCTTCTTGACACCATTTCTATATCTCATTTGAAAGAGTGCTTTGATGTACTGGATCTAATCATTACGTCAATTATCAATTATCAATTTTCATTGCATGAAGAATCCTTCCCGTCTTTATTTGCTCATTCCGTGGTTCATCTTCTTTCAAAGAAACCTACTTTTGACCCTAGTGACTTCTTTAATTACAGACCCATCTCAACCTTGAAATTTGTAGCTATAATTTTTGAACGGGTAATTCATGAATCGTAAGCAAGCTCACCTATATTCCAACTCGCTAATCACCCCTTTCAGTCTGCCTTCCATAAGTTCCATTCAACAGAATCCGCCCTTCATGTTGTTCATAATGACATCATGTGTTCTGTGGGTAAAGGTAGGGTGAGGGCTCTTGTTCTTCTTGACTTGTCTGCTGCTTTTGATAATATGGACCATTCTCATTTTCTGCATCGTCTTCTGCATTGGTTTGAAGTTTCCGGTCCCGCCCTACATTGGTTTTCTATTAATTTCAGTCCATACACTCAACCTGTATATATAAATGGTAATTATTCGTCTAGTGCTTTGTTGACATGTGGTGTCTCGCACGGTTTCCTACTTTTTCCTCTTTTGTTTACATTATACAACATACCATTAGGTATCGAACTTGATAACTATTAACTAGAACATCATTTCTATGTGGATGATACTCAGATTTACATTGATTTGGGCAGTCTTTCTTGTTAGTCATCTTCGCAGCTATTGTCCACTGCCTTTGAGGAGGTGCAGTCTTGGCTGGCGACTAATAGACTTCTCCTTAACCTGTCGAAAACTGAATTTCTACTACAGGGCACTCCACAGCAACTTAAGAAGTTAGAATGGCTAAAATCTTTAACACCGGGTAACTCATTTATTGAGTTGACTGTTTATGCTTGTAACTTGGGTGTTGTTTTTGATTCTGCTAAGTTTCTCACCGACTATGAAAATGGCATTTGTAAGTCAACATATATGTATATTCGTGAAATATTCAGAATTAATTATTTCTCCATGTATTTAAGGATATCTTTGGGAAACACGCGGCCTCCAGTGGTCTTGATTACTGTAACTCGCTTCTTACTGGTATCACAAAGTTGAACCTGAAGAAACGCAGGAGTTCAGAAATCTTTGGCTGGAGAGAAAACTGATACGTTCAAACATGAGCAATATAACCCATGTACTTTTGTACCTACCTGCCTGCTTGACTCTTGGATCTTGACCTGGAACTGAACTCTTCTTGCCTATCGATTTTATTTTGACTAAGCGCCTGCGAATTAGCTGGTTCCCGCGACTCAGCTTTCGTTGGGCGCTGTAGAAATCTCGAGTTTACGATTACGATTATGATCACCTGTGATGTTGCCGTTTGTCTGCTTCGGAGGCCTCCAGCTGACGATGGCTGTAGAAGGATCGCTGCTCAACCGTGTCACCGTCACGCTTCGAGGCGGAGACCCAGGCGCTGCGGCAAACAATGCCTCAAAATACTAAACTCAGCTGCACCAACCGAGTACATCATCGCCCAACAGTAATAACCTATTTCCCGACAGCGGAAAACCACGACTGAACTGAATGCTTTTCAATTGCTGATGGAAAAGAGAAAGAGAGGCTGAGGATCAGTTCCCATCCTACACAGTTCATATTTTATACAAAACGAATTTATAAATAACTCTAAAAGTAAATCAAATCAACCTTGGAAGCCGTGCTTAGAAGAAAACACCTCAATGCTTACTCTAGTATCCGTGTCTCAGCGAGTGGATCTACTGCAAGTGTTTATCTGTGTGTTGAGTCCGAGTGTTTTTCTGCTTATCTGTCCTTGCTCGTCTTATACTAAATGCAGCGCTTGTGTGAGGTACGAAAAGGAGCTACATAAGCGTATAGATAATTACATACATACACGAATACATACATACACTCATGCATACATGCATACATACATACACAAATGCACAAATTGATACATACATACATACATATATACATACATAAACACATACTGATTTCTCGTATACCTGTTTCCATGGTCCGGTTCACGACGACGTCTGAGAAGGCGCTGGTCAGTCCATCCTTGACCAGTCCGACCTTGAACTCGTAGGTCATGGCTGGCAACAGGTTGTAGAGGACAACATGCAACTCCTTAACGATAACCGTTCTGTCGTTGCCGTTGCTCATCGATTGGTAGTGGACGTTGTAATAGCGGTTGTCTGTGACCGACTGTTGCCGTCCAAGCGACGGATCGGACCACTGCAGCCAAACAGTCGTCGGCGAAAGGACTTTACTGCGCAAGTTGGTCGGCGCAGGCAGTGACCCGGATGCTTGCGCTATTTAAAAATGCAGAGTGAGGTTTAGATATATAAAAAGCTGAGGTTCAATCTTCCACAACAAATGTGCATTAATTCCACAAAAGTCGGCTTAAGAAACATTTCAACTGACTCTTGGATCTCGACCTGGAACCGAATCCTTTTACCTATCGATTTTGTTTTGACTAAGTTACTCGAGAAATAACAAATTATTTGATTCGTGTTAACTTTCAGGGTGAGAAAAATACCCTCAGTGGGAGGTAAACTGAATCAGTGGGGAAATTAACCTTTAAAGCTTTCCTCTGCAAAAACATTCGCCCGGCTTAACCTGCTTATTCAGATTATCTCAAACACATTAAATTCCGGGGACCATGTAATAAGATGATAGCGCTTACGCGGAAACGAATTACTCTGCGCTATAATAACTCGAAGAAAACACCGCCATAAGACACGGATAAAGCGCGGACTGTTTAGACATCCTTTGAGCAAATGCAACCGGCTTATCAGTGTAGAACAAGTGAAGAGGTCGTGGTCTTTAATTATTAAGGATCGCTCGGCTGTTTCGCCCGCAGCTTTAGAATCAATGGCAGCGTCGTTCTACAGTTGTTTCGCTGAAAACTGTCGGACTGATAAGAGGGCTTTAAAATTTTCCAGCTGCATCTGTTTTCTAGCAGTTCCAATCGGATGAAGAATCATCGGTCACTAGGGTGGTTTTGCCAATTCAACATGCCAGACGGATAAGAAGACTTGCTTTATATCAGCCACACTGTAAAATTTAATGGCTGCTAATAGCAGATACTACTTTGAAATGTGCTCCCTGTCGAACTCTGTACTTCAGGACTTTCTGTCGACATTTGAAGGAACAAATTGAAGACTTGCCTGTTTCTGCCATCTCACTAGGCCGAACTGCTTTTAGCGTATTTGAGGTGCATTTAGTTATATTAACTGGCGCTTTATAAATTTCTTCTTCTAACAATAACAATAACAACAACTGCAACAATCTAGGAAATATACCGCAAATTGTTCTGCTGAGGTTGAACTTCGTTATCAGACAAATGTGCAATTTGCTAGAAAATTACTAATGCTATAAATTCATATAGTTTTAAGAGAGTGAGTTTTCTTGCAAGTGCAGGTAGATGATAAAGAACATTAACAACAACAATAAGAATATGAATAAGAAGAAGAAGATGAAGAAGAAGACGAAAAACAAGAATAAGAAGAAGAAGATGAAGAAGAAGACGAAAATCAAGAATAATAAGAAGAAGATGAAGAAGAAGACGAAAATCAAGAATAAGAAGAAGAAGATGAAGAAGAAGACGAAATACAAGAATAAGAAGAAGAAGATGAAGAAGAAGACGAAAAACAAGAATAAGAAGAAGAAGATGAAGAAGAAGACGAAAATCAAGAATAAGAAGAAGAAGATGAAGAAGAAGAAGACGAAAAAACAAGAAGAAGAAGAAGATGATGAAGAAGACGAAAATCAAGAATAAGAAGAACTAGAGAAACGACAAAACAACAGGAGAAAGAAGCAGAAGTAGAGATGGTTTTAGAACTCACAAGTGGTGTCTCTTGTATAGACTAAGTCGTAGACGACGGGTCCTTTTCCAACATTGTTGAAAGCCCTCACGCTGATAACATATTGGGTTAATTTCTCTGCAAAGTATAAAATATACAGAAACTCTAATCTAATAGAAATACTTCTATGGCACCACTAGCATCAATCGCTTTATGCAGTCAAAGAATTTCTCGAATGGTTGCTATGAGAGATTTGCATTTTCTCTGACCCATCGCACTTCGACCGGGATTCTCTAACGGATTATGACCTTTGATTTGATTAGGAGATTAATTTACGACACTACATAAGTTGCCTGATTAATAATTATTAATTATTAATAAACATAATTAATTATTTACTCATACTTACATAAATACATACATACATGCATGAATGCATACATACATACATACACAGATAAACATACACATACGCACATACATACACATATACCTACATACATATATATATACATACACACATATTTACATACATGCATACATACATACATATACATGCATACATACATACAGATTAAACAAATATGCATGCATTCGTAAATACATACTTAAATATATACATATATACATGCATAGACTCATAGATACATACAAAAATTTGTACATACATATTGGGCTATAGGTTACAGTAAATTTGCTTTATAACATCACATTGCTTGTCTCTGAGTAGCTTCGATCCTTACTGAGGTTCTTGACGGTGACGTTTCTTCGATGTCCTTCGAGATATTGCCAGTTGACATCCGGGACTCCCTCGCCGTAGCCAATCACGTATCCGCGCACCTCAGCGCCATCTTCAGGCGGCTCCCAACTAACGATGACGTAATCCGCAAACGCCTTCGACGTCACCTTCCTTGGCTGACCCGGAGCAGTCGTCTCTGCAAGTCAACAGTGTATGCTAATGTTGTTGTTGTTGATGATGATGATGATGATGATGATGATGATGATAATCGTGACATTTTTGATCGGGATGAGAAGGGCGGTGCTAATTGTGATAAGATGATGATATGATAATGATTAACGTTATCATCCCGACGCCAAGGATGTATTGTTGATAATTCTAATTACAATGATGATTATGAATATGATTATAATGCTGACGATAGCGACGACGATGATGATACTATGATTATGATACTGACCACATTGAAAAAGAAACATTTGATGATGATGATGCCAGTGGTGGTTGTGATGATAATGATGATGATGATAATGATGCTGTTGCTGATGATAACAACGACGATGATAATGATGATGACGACGACAGTGACGAATGGTGATAACGCCAGTGGTGTAATACCTGAAGAGTGTCCTGCGGACGAACCGCTGCCACTGGTGCTGATGCGGTAAGACGTGCTCTGATCGGCGTTAGATGAAGTCCGGACGGTGACCCATCTGCTCGGCTTGCTCCTTCCCTCGCAGTTGACGATGACCAGCCGGACGTTGTAGGTCGTGTCCGGCATCAGTCCGTGCAGACTGACCGACTGCCTGGCACCGTCCACCTTCCACGTCCTCACTCGCTTCATCCCTTGGTGCTTCAGTCGGATCAGGTAGCGGCGGACGGGGCAGTCACTACCACCCGTTGTCGACGCCGTTGCCGCCGGCCATTTCAGAGTTATCGTCTACAGACAACAACCAATCTAATCTAATCCAATCCAGGCTGGTCTAATCTAATCTAGTGACTTACAGAGCGCCGATATTATAATGCACATGTGTATCAAGTACAACCGTAGTCAAAAATCGTATTCGGTTGGAGAAGCCCCGTAGAATTTCGATAGGTTGGTCGAAAACCAACCATCCACAAATCATGTTTACACGTTCTCAAAGGCGCTATACAAATTTACAATTACAATTACTCTAATTAGTAATAAATAATAAATTATGTGGCGCCACTACGTAACGGACTAGACATTATCCAGTGACGCATGAAAATCAAAATCAAAAGTGATCGAGTTTTCGAAAGATCAGTTGACGCAATAGAAATTATCAAGAGTACTTGTAGAATAATTTGCGTGAAAATCGGTTGTGTTTTTAGTATTTTCCACTTTTTAATTATGACTGAACAGATAGATATGTACCGATCATATTGGAGGTAAAAATTCACTTACTGCATGTATTAAATTAACACTGAAAAAGCAGGTATCCAAACCTGTTTACCGGTCAAAACAGTGACAAACTAAGAACTAGTTATGACTTGCTGCACTGCGCTGAACTACATCCTACCGATTTTGTGTCGACAGATCAAAAAAACGTATACAGTGTGGTATTCGGCATTAAATAATATTCTAATCTGAAAACTTCTATAGCGCCACTGTGCAATGTATAATCGATAGCCGAAATCTGGAGTGATTCTGGCTGCAAACCAGAAACGCAGAGGTCTTTAAAAGTACTGTATGTGCCGGATGCCTAATAAGTTGGATTGAAATATGCTCACCGTGGAGTTAATGACTTCAGCCGACAGAGAACGCGATGGTCTCTTCGATCGCTCAACATCTGCAGACAAAGACGACAAGACGAAGGTTTAATTGTTATGTCATAGGTATGTATGCATGTATGTATGTTTGTATGTATGCATGTGTGTATGTATGCATGTATGTATGTATGCATGTATGTATGCATGTATTTATACCGGTATATATGTAGGTATGTATATATGTATGTATGTATGTATGTATATATGTATGTATGTGTGTATGTATGAATGTATGTATGTGTCTTTGTGGCTGTGCCTCTTCCTTTGTTTGTTTGCTTTGTTTGTATTTAATTATGTGTTTGTCCGTGTCTTTGATTCCTCGTTCAGCTGATGGGCATATGGCGTGTTAACAAATGCATTACCTACATACTTACTTTTGTATGTATGTATTGTAAGTAGGCTATGTAAATAATAAGTATGCAAGTACCATATGTAAATTGTAAGTAGTCTGTGTGAATGGTAGTATATGTAAACTGTAAATAGGTAATGTAAATAGTGAGCATGTAAGTATTGTATGTAAATTGTAAATACGGTATGTAAATAGTGATGTATGTAAGCACCATATGTAAATTGTAAGTAGGTTACAAGTAGCGTAACTCTGCTGGAGGTTCGCCTGTGCCAGACGCAAGCCTGGATAAATTTATGAGGGTTGGGCGGTACATTTGGGCTGATACTAGAAGCCATTAAACTAAAAGAGGACAAAGTCGAGATTAATGAAACATCGTACCGCAAGTAAAGAAAAGGAAATAGAGACATATATTTTGGATGGATATTATTCAGATGGTCAATCAAGTCGAATTTCAGGATGACTGACGGCACAGGAGCTGAGCGGAGAAACGCAGTGCGATCGATATTAACGGACAATTAGCCCATGCCTGAAGGAAAGAAGGAATGAAGAAATGAAGGAAGGAAGCAAGGAAGCAAGGAAGGAAGCAAAGAAGGAAGCAAGCAAGGAAGCAAGCAAGGAAGCAAGGAAGCAAGCAAGGAAGCAAGCAAGGAAGCATGGAAGGAAGCAAGCAAGAAAGAAAGAAAGAAAGTAAGGAAGGAAGCAAGGAAGCAAGGAAGGAAGCAAGCAAGGAAGAAAGAAAGAAAGTAAGGAAGGAAGCAAGGAAGAAAGAAGGAAGGGAAATGTAAATACCTGTAGAGTTTTTAATCGTATAGAATAGTGTTTCAAGCGCACCCTGGATGCTGATGTCGTCAGCTTTGTGATCGTTAGGCGATCAATTCAGGTGATGATGAAGCAGACTTTCTGCAGGGAATGATGTCATGCACGTAGGCTATTTACACACATGGATGAGTCATGAATGACACATACAAGTCGACGGATCAACAATGCTTGCGTGCGCTCTGCAGCTATATTGATATTTCTCGGCCTAATGAGCCAAACATAACAATACATGCTAACAACGTTGTCATGTATGTTTATACAGAGCCTCTTTGGTACCTTCAGGGGCTTATTAAGAGACCTATATGTGTATATATACATATGCATATATATTGTCTTTTAAAATTTATTATTAAAAACTTATACTGTCTTTTAATAAACACATTTTCTGTAGCCAGTAGCTAGACATCTTTCTGATTTTTTATTGCACTGGAGTAATTCCCCAGATTTTACAATAAATTACTATCCTACTCCAACGATTGCGGCTTCGAGTCTGTTGAGCAGACTCCGTGTAACGGCCCTGGACAAACCACGTACATCTCAGGTTTAGATTTACTGACCTTGCGAGCGTAAAATGTGCATAAAGTAATAATAAAATAAATGAATAAAATGACTGACGCTGGACACTAATGTCACTTTACAAGGGTCATACCCATGGGTCACGTGATAGTGACAGACAGGTACTGTGTTTTGAACCTATGTCCTTAGACCAAAACTGTTTAGATTGCATGAATAGCCGACTCATTCATTCAGTCATTCATTAAGAACATTTATATAGCGCCCCTTAAAGTAGTATACCCAGAGGTTCCCATTTCAGCTCCGGCGAAGGGGAACAGTTTTCAACTGTTGATTGTCAGCTACACAAGTGACTGTCGAAATTCTTTATTACCAGACAAAATATGTATATTCACATGGCCGCATTAACGTATATTGTTATGAGAAATTACTGTCGACTGTCTATTATATTAGTGTGGACCGGAGAGAGGGAGGTCTGCGCCTAGACAAAAACTTGTCGCAGCTTTTGTGTTATGAATCTGGAGAGATCGGTGGCGAGCGCCAACAGGTGCTCGGTTCGCATGTGGCTAGTGAAAAGCAGAGTGGCTGACAATAGGGTCCTTGCAGCTGTTTCCTTTCATGCCATTCGTCGCTGCGGACGCCTCCTGGTACGACTGTGATCGGCGCTTTGTAGAAGAATTGAGTTATTCGGATAACAGATGATGATCTGCGGTGCAGCGTTAGTCAGCGCAGAGCAACCCAAAGGATACTGAATGTATCTCTGAACCAGCTCTGCCTCTAGCTCGCTACCTCTCTTTCTATGTATCTCTCTCTCTCACGTTCTCGGTCTTTTGCCTCTGTCTCTCTCTCCGCATCTCTCTTGTTCCTGTCACCATTACTAACTCGTCTGTCTGTCTGTCTGTGTCTGCCTGTCAGCCTGCCTGTCTGCCTGCCTGTCTGTCTGCCTGTCTGTCTGTCTGTCATGTGTCTTTCTTTATTGCACACGTTTTTCTTTAGTACACGTCACGTATTTGCGCACTCACCCCTCTCCTCTACCTTTCCCTCTCCCTCTCCCTTTCCCTCTTTCATCATATCACACTCTCTGCACTCACTCACCCTTTCCGCTTCTTTCCATATCTCTCCTTCTATATCTCGCATTCTCTTGTTTCTGTCTCTCCATCTGTCTCTCTGTCGTCTCTCCTCTCTCACTCTCTTATCTCTCGTTCTTTCCCCTCTCACTCTGTCTCATCTTTTCTGTCCCTCTTATTTTGTCTCCTCTCACTCTCACTCTCACTTTTACTCTGTCTGTCAGTCTGTCTGTCTGTCTGTCTCTCCTTGTCTCGTAACACTTCTTGTAACTCAGTGACGGGTGCCCACCTCCCTTTCCTTCTCTTCGTCCATCGTTCCCGCACACCTCTGCTGTTCCGCCGGCCATGTCAGCTGGCTGAAATTCCGTTAGCAGGTGCGCCACTTTAACAGTGACGACCCGTTCAAAGCCCTCACAGCGCCCTGTAATTATAATCGACGGCCATTAAACAGGTGTTACATCTGCGCGTGTCAGTCGAAGTCATGGTACGGTCAACGACTGAATCAGCCAAGCATGACAGACGGACAGCTGAATCACCGATGCGTTAAACGATGACAGAGTGTCGCCCATCGCCCGGCACGCCCTTTGGGTCGTATAGGTCGATAGACTAGAGAACCGTTCGGAAATCACCCTCTCCACCCCACCCACTTCACTCCTTCACCCCACCACTCTACCCCATCTTTCCACCCCATCCGTCGTTGTCGTGATGATGATGATGAGTTCTCTACCCGAAGGCAGGTCCATTGGCTTTATGCCACCCGGGATGATGAGTGAGGTGGTTTCCCGTTGCCTTCCTCACAGACAGTTATGGGTGAGCAACTTGTCCAATTCGCTACGCAATGGCTTGAGGCAGATTCGAACCCGCGAGTCACCAGTTACGAGGCACCGACCATACCACTACACCATCGCGTCCCAAGTCGTTGTCATAGATACCCCTAAAGATCTAGGCCCTGGCGGCCGAAATTGTTTATTACCTCTGCTTCTCTGCGCGTTAACGAAGGTGCGTGGCAATCAGCCAACGAGGTCGAAGGTCACGCATGCCCCGCCGTTGACTAAGGCAATGAAGACTTGCAGTTCGTCTCCATGTTTTTTGCAGCTGTGACTCTGCTGTGTCCCGTCCCCGAACAGCGCTGGGCTCTCGAACCTTCTCGGTAGCTGGCCCTAAGCTTTGGAATTCACTGCCGGTTTTGGTTTGTTCTGTCAATTATTTGATGTCATTCAGGTCTAAACTAAAAACGCATCTCTTTCAACTTGCTTTTCCAACGTAACCCAACTTCTGCTTTCTCTGACCTATCGGAATTTAACCCAGCTTTTCCAACGAAATGTGATTTTTAATTGCGATGCTGACTTAAAACGACCATAGACTGATGCCTTGGGCATTATAAAAACGGCGCTATAGAAGTCTTTAGATTAGATTAGAGACCACCAAGGATGTTCCTCATTGAAAGTAATTTCTCAATTTGTGCTAATCCTGTGAGATGCCGGTAAGAAAAGCCTCTACAAAAACCTTTCTCTGTCCTTCAATCAATCAAACCGCCTGCCTCCAAAACATTTGTCTGGAGACTATAAGTAGGTCAGACTAACTAGGTCATGATCTTATTCATGATCTTATCCAAGCCGACAAACAACGATCGAAAACAAATGCAGTTTCTTTGAAGCAAAATCTCTAAAAGCAGACAGCTTATCCGGCATCTCTGTACAAATGACTGACGCGTGAACGACGTTTATTTAAAGGGTCAGAAGATCAAGCTAAGGTTAATAGGTCAGACAAGTGCTTCTTCGGAGGGTCACCGGAAGGTCAACTTGTTGAGGCCTGCAGACACTTCACTGTAAGGGTAGACAGGAGAATTCTGAATGGACTGCTAGGCGCTTTTGAAGGCTTCTGGAAAGTGTATATAATTTCAGCTTAATTGTAATTGTAACTTAAGATTTATAAAGCGCCTCTTAGAAAATAAGCTCAACAGGGGCGCTGTTCTATACAGTATAATGTCCATACTTTTTTCAAGGTACTAATTTATTACTATTATTATTACTGCCGCGTGTTTTGTGCTAAGTTTAATGAATTTTTCAAACATAATTTTCCTCATCTAATCGTCCGTCGGAAATCATTTCGTCTCAATGTACTGACCTTATGAGATTCGACTGGTGTAGTGACTAAGATTTGGCGATCGTCGTCGTCATCATCATCATCACCATCATCATCATCATTATCATCATCATCATCACCTAATGCCACTAAATGGCAGGTGCAAAAGAATTATCTCCGTTCTTTTACCCTACTCAAGTCCAATGTCTTGCGTGACTAATCCGAGTCTTGTTATGTTTTCCCTTATAATGCATATCCAACCTAGTTAACTCAGAAAGTCAACTTAAATCGCACAAGATCTTCGTAGATTTACCTCATCAATCCTAGAATTCATGACAGAAAAAGAGTCGAGAAACAGCAGATAACAGGTGTGGCGAAAGGGAAATTGAAAAACACCTGTATGCACGAAATAAGTAGAGCAGTGTGTCACTGACAATACACCGATCCGCTATCCCTCGGTGAGTGAAACACATCCAGCGGCTGCATCTTGATCACACATAGGGCACAGCTGCGATTCATCTGGATACGTATAGGTATCTGCTGCTCAGCGGTTCATCTGGATCCGATTCATGCGCTTCAGGTGCAGGGGAAAGCAAATCGAATGTGGCGGTGCGGCTTCTGCGTCTATAGTCTTTTAGTAGTTTCCTACTGATTTAACTCGGCTTGGATTCCTTGAAGTAATCGTGTCTTTCGGAACCGCTAATGAGCTCGACGTGCCACTCCTGAATGAGAAGTTGTTTGGAATTTCGAAGTAATGCACAGGTCGTCCATAGCATCAAGTTTAAGTAAAGTCCACTCATCTTCGTTTTAGACCAATTCTTGGTTTCGTTACCATCATTGCAAAGTCCGCAGTGAGAGATTTTTCGCGAGGTTTAATCGAAAAGGCGATACGTGTATGTATGTATGTATGTGTATGTATGCATGTATGTGTGTATGTATGTATTATGTATTTATGTATGTATGTATGTGTGTATGTGCACGTATTGGCAATTAATATATTGGCTATTGTAATCACGAAATGTCAGCTTGTCAAACCATGATTATAATTATATAATGGCTGTTCCTGCTTCACATGTCTTAACTTGTGTCTAAACATATTTTGCATCAATCATTCAGTCATTTAGTTATTCATTCGTTCGTTCATTCATTCATTCATTCATTCAGTCAGTCAGCAAGTCAGTCATTGGGTTAGTCAATCAATCAATCACACAATCATTCAATCAATCAATCATTCAATCGATCGATCGATCAGATAATTAATCTGGCATTCAGTCAGTCGTTAGTTATATGTTCTTTCTTTCCTTCGTTCGTTCGTTCATTTATTCATTCATTTCGCCAGTGAGCCATTCGGTTAGCGACCGAACAAGCTAAACATCGACACGTCTAACTGAAGGCCTGTGCGGTCTTGACTCGTCGTATATACAAGGTCTGTTCGTGTTTTGTGTGTTTATAGTTCACGATTCTCAGATTAAACATTCGAAGGAAGACAGAAGCCTATTTTTCCAGTAGTACGATATCAGTGGGGCGTTCATCTGTCTTGTTGGGACAACCGCTGAGCTGCTTCCGTCTTCTTCCGCTGCGGCCATCGTTGGATCGCTGAGAAAATCCTCTCGACTGCTGCCCTCTGTCGACGACGATATGCATAAACAGGTTCCTTAGGTTACGAGATACCAGATAAACATCAGGAAGCACGGAAGGAATTAAGGACGGACTGAAGGAAGGAAGGACAGAAGAAAGGACTGAAGGAAATATGGAAGGATGAAAGGAAGAAATTATGGATGGATGGATGGAGAAAAAAGTAAGGAAGGATTGATGGATTGATGAATAGATGGATGGATGGATAGCTGGATATATGAATAAGTGGATGGAGTATGAATTTAAGGATGCATGCATGCATGGAATTTTACATGGATGGATGCATTGGTCACATAAAAGGGACGGACGGACGGGCGGACGGACGGACGGGGGAAGGGATGGAGGGATGTATGGAGGGAGGGATTGGGGAGGGACGGAGGGATGAATTAAGCAAGTAAGCAAGAAAGGAAGGAATGAAGAAAACCTGGAATGAGGGAATTCAAGAGGAAAAATACACGAGGGCAGGGAGAAACTTAAGTAGGAAAAGTAAGAAAGGAAGTCGGAAAAAGTAAAGTAGGAAAGGATATCACTAACGAAGGTGAAAGTAGTACTGTATCCTGATGCAATCCATCAGTGATACAGTCTAATAATATAGCCAGATACATAAAACCAGCAAATGAAAAGGACGTGGGATTCTGTTGGTGGTCGACCAAATGCACGGAATGACCAGCATATCTACAACAGCTTCCTGTTCAGAGCACATGCCATCGAAATTCCACAGGACTGGCTATTATTCCATGGCTCACCATTTCGCCAATAATTTTGTCCATATTCACCAAGTACGCAATTCGTGCTCTATGATCGATGCATGTCACACAGAGCCCTTCTTCCCGTCCTTCTCTGTCTTCTTCTTCATCCGTCTCTCTGTCTGTCTTCCTACCACCCTGTCTTTCTCTCTCTCTCTCTCTCTCGTTGCCCTCCCCCCCGAGGTCAGTCATTATTGACTAATAAAAGCCCTACAATAGCGCTTCATGAGTGCCAACTACAAATTAGCCATATTGGCCCCGAGATTCAGCGAAGCCTGTGAAATTATACCACACTCTGTGTGTTCAAGCATTCACACAATATATATGTCCTACATTGGCACAACATACATCAGAAGTACAGTCCTATATATCTGTATGTTATTTACATATAGTGGGACCGTGGGAACTAGGACGATTCCATTAGTATCTCATCCGTTTATTCCACGCCTCTTGGACGATGGAAGCTTCGCTACCCCGAACATTAATATGCCCCACAGATTCATAGCAGATTTACACACATACATATATACATATTTTGTGCATATGTGTATATATATATATATATATATATTCGCCACACATAATATTAATAATAACGATTGAAGTCATTAATGATGAACTGACTCGTCCTATTGATATATGTTGAAATATTAATATGTTATCTTCATTTATGCTGATCCATTTGTAGATGTGTTTGTGTTCGACACATAGTAGGTAGTCACATGTTGGCTTTGTCCGTTATTTCCCTTGACCTTGTGGCCAATAACCTCAGCATTAGCCAAGGGCAGAGACACAGCCAGGTCAAGTTATCGGTGACCTTTTTTAACCCCTCCCCCACACACACAGTTGAATTCTGGTCCATGAGAAGCCTAGAGAGGATGGAGGTAACAAGTTCCGATGCCTCCCAGTGGAAGATTCTCCAGGTCTTATGGACGTACGCCCCTCTAAACGTACCCCCTCGAGTGACGTGCAAGTCAATAGTTAAGGGATGCTAATATCTGCCACAACATTTGCCACATACATACATACATACATACGTGAGTGCTTGCATGCATATATACATACATACATGCATGCAAACATATATGCACACATGGTTAAGGTTACAGTGAATTTTCTTTATTGTCAGTCAGTCCAAAGTATGGAGTGGTAGAATTTTAGCTCTACTCTGTCAGCATTATTTCTTGCCATGGAACACGGTTTGTGTGCTTGGTTGATGTGGTAAAGTATTGTAATCCTATTATCGGGATTCTTAGTCAATCTTGTTGAATTCAGTCAAGGCGTTGAGTGCATTAGCAACGTCAAGCGCCTACGACTCCTTCCCCTCCTCCTGAAAACCCTTATACTGAGCACCCCTCCTGAGTACCCCTTTCATCTACCCATCCATCCACCCGCCCTTCGCAATCGTCTGAAGATATTCGTCGCATCAAGGCGACACATAAAGAATCACATTTGCGACTTGTGAGAAAACACGAGACTGTCATAACAGTAGAGTCGTGTGTTTTATAACAAAAACGGCTCATTTCTTTGTTCGGCCGCCATAAAGAACCGTCTTTTTAGGCGAACGCCGGTCGGGCGATAGAGCCTTCCACGGAGAATTGGGGTGACGGCAATGGGGTTTCACGGCGAACCCTGCTCCTTTGCAGGCTCTTCGGTGAACAGGGATAGAGATCAGATGATCGGCTAGCGGATGTAGACGGTTTTATGAAGCGACCGTATGGCCTCCCCCCTTCTGGAATAAACTCCCTCCAGAATTAGGACAATTACCTGATCCATCTTACGAACTCACCAACACTTCACCTCTTTCAGTTTCTGCCCTGGTCTTTCACTCAAGACTGAAAACATTTCTTTTCCAAAAATCTTATCCTGATTCTTCCTCTTCCCCTTATCTCTATTCTCGCTTCAATTTCAAACACCATCCACCGTGGCCGTCCGACTGTCTGACTGCCTGACTTCTGGATCCTGACCTGGAACCGAACCCTTTTGCCTATCGATTTTGTTTTGACTGAGCGGCTGCGAATAAGCTGGTTCCCGCGACTTAGCTTTCGTTGGGCGCTGTAGAAATCTCAAGATTACGATTACGACCCTGCTAATTTACAATGAATTGGTCGGGTGATAGCCTTAATAACCGCTGCCCGTTTGGGTGGACCATAAGGGCCGTCGGAATTTGATTGGCGATGTTTTATATCTGGGGACAAGATCCCTGACAGAATGATCGCAAAATATTACTGAACAGAGGCGAGTACTTCTGACGAAAGAAGTACATGGCCGACTGAATGAATGATCGACTGGCTGTCTGCCGCTAGTGATGGGGTTGCTGCTGCTGCTGCCTGCTGCTGATGCTGGAGGGCAAACAGGAAACAAGATGACTGTCGCCCGAATATAAAACAGTGCACCACTGCTCATCTTTTCATTCAGGTTGTCGATTGAGTTGATCAGCAACAGGAGCCAGAGTTTCTTTTCTTCCTCACTCATTCAATTCTCATCTTTCTCTTTCACTTTTTTCTCGCTTAATAGGATCTTGGGTTAAAAAGAAAACGATACTCCCCTAACAGACCGACTTACTGCAGAGTCTGTGCATGATTCCCAAATGTTTTCGTTTTATAGTCCCACGACGCCTTACCCAAGTATAGGAATAGATATCGTTTCGGATTTTTGATTCCCAGAGTCGCGACCTTTGAGAGGTCATGCACCTAACTAATTCTTCTTCGATACTCAGAGACTACGGGGAAAAATTATTCCACAGGGACTGTAATTATTACCACTTACACTCCGCTCTCCGTGCTGTATAGGGGTGGGGTTAGATTCTAATTGATCCATTCAGCCTTTCTGTATTGAGCCTTGCATACTCCCATCCCAAGGTCGTAAAGGGTCATTTACTTCTAAATGCTTTTCATCGGCACATAATGTATACCGCACCAGTGATTTGCCGAAATAGTTCTCTGCAAGAAGGTTAGATGAACAAAAAGACCATTCAGCTCAGACTTCAGACTGCACAAGCTGGCCCTAAGGCACATCTATCTGTCTTTGTGACTGTGTGTTTCTTTCGCTGCCTCTGTCCCTCTGTATGTCTCTCTTTGTGATGTCTGTCTCTCTGTGTGTATGTCTTTGTTTTTTCTTTTTTTTTCATACACAGGTATTTGTGCAACAACCTCTGTCTTTGTTCTGTCTCTTTCTCTGGATCCGTCGGAGCTCACTTTCATCAGTGTTCCTATTAAATATGTGCATTGTATGTTTATTTGTATGCTTCTGCCCTTCCATGTGTCCGTGTGTTTGTCGCTCTTTAATTTCTGTATCCCTCATTACGACGAAAACTTAAAACACCAACAGTTACACAACAGAGTGAATCAGAGGTGCTATCTTTTTCTTTGTCCCTGTTGTGCCTGTCGCTCTTTCGCTCCCTGTCTCTTTATGTTCCTCTGCCACACATTTTACGAATTTCACCTTATTCCATATATGACGTCAAGAAGGCCTACATTCCTGCACGCAGTCAACTTCTGTTCTTTTCAGCTGAGAGCTAAAGTGGCACGTATACTGCTAAGTCATCGCATTCCATCTACTCTAACCTAAAAGCTTATCTAGCGCCGTTGTAATAATGAACAAAGCATCAGTTGATGGTCGCATGAAGCGTAGTCAATTTCATAAGCAACTGGCTGGCAAAGCCCGGTCGAAATCCGAAGTACTCCTCACATGACCGACAATACCGTAATACCTTTCCGATGCGATAACCCTTCATATAATGCTCCCTATCGTGAAAGAAGTAACCATCGTATATAGAATCGGGGAAGCCCTAATATTTGAAAACTCTGACCACATACGACTCCTCCATGCATACAAAACATGTAACGGCGAATTCAGGCTTCCTTATATACTACAAAAAGTAAAGTATCACACAAGTCAGACGTAGGGAAGGCGTTTATCTCCCCTTCTAGGCCCTTGAGCCGGTAATGGAACGACTCCCAAGATTCTGGAAACGGGGCCAGTGCATCGCAGGACTTACCGTTTACTTCCCAGCTTAAGCCGGTACCAAATTATACTGCTTGGTGACAGAGGCACGGTGTGCGCAAACAACTTGCCCAGGGTCTTTACACGGAGTCGAACCTGCAACCGCATGATCATTGACCAAACGCGTTACCGATAGACCACCGTGCCGCACAGATAGGCCTACATAATTATAACAAGCATGCTTCTCTTCATTCGTAATTCATAAAGCAAGCATGGAACGCGTGCCTGACCTCGGCACAACCAACCGCTGATATACGCTGATACACGTACGAGGCGCATGATTGTTATAACATATCCTGCAGATGTTTCAACGATAATCCTTTGCTGCGTCTACTTGTGCATCCGCAGGTGGAGAATGTAGGTTAGGATCTCGAAAAACACATCAGTTTTAGTAGCTTGTTAGTGCATTTAACTTGAAGAAAGACTTTGTCCGTCAGTGCTTAAGTCTGTCTGTCTGTCTGCCTTTGGGTCATTCATTCATTCAGTCAGTCAGTCAGTCAGTCAGTCAGTCAGTTAGTTAGTTAGCTAGCCAACCAGCCAACCAACCAGCCAGCCAGCAAGCCAGCCAGCCAGCCAGCAAGCCAGCCGGTCAGTCAGTCAGTCCGTCCGTCCGTCCGTCTGTCTGTCTGTTCATGTTTCAGCCATATCTGTCTAACTTATCTCAATCCAGATTATAATCCTGTGTAAACAATGGCTATAGGAATTTGAAAACCAGTAGAATGAGAACATCGTCTCAGTTGATCAAAACTTTAAAAATACAACTTTTTATTTTCAAAACATTGATTGTAACGGCAGCTATTAAAATAGCATTCTTTGACTTTGAGTAATTTAATAAAACAAGTAAATAAACACGAACATTAATGGCCATATTGACCAGTAATGGTCGACAAGGAACATTAATATGCAATATAATATTCGAGTGATATAGTCATAGATTTATGTATGAAATTGAGTGTCTGTGTAGCGCCAAGTGCCTCTCGAAGACGCTCCCTGCTGTCTGCTTAAATGGTGTTAGAGTTAAGAGACGAGTTCATATGTGAAAAACTGATGGAAAATTAATAGTTAGTACATGCAGGTTGTTGTTCTCAAGTATACGGCTTGGTGTAGTGTTTCGTAAATGCTCATGGAATTGACTTTTGAACTCTGGTTTGAAATTTGGTTTACAGGTCGAGGCACAACTTTGAAGTAGTAACAACGTTCAGTGACCATGAACGTGAAAAAGGAGAGACCAGTTGCCAATTAATTGCCAAATAATTAGAATTCTAACTACGAACTTTGATAACCAACGTATGTGATTTTAATACATTTATATCTCAATCTAAACATGTCTGTCATCTAAGCTAAATGATTGACAATCATTGTAATCATTGTAAACCACAGAAGCGAGGAGCTCTACTCGAAGTCTGGAATATACGTTTAATAAATATCATGCTGTGTCCAGAGCAAGCACACGTTTTTAAAGGTTTCCTAAATTATTGCATGCCAGAGTACTAAGTACCTATGATGGCATTGCAGTGCTCATAGTAACACTATAATCGTAATCGTAAACTCGAAATATCTAAAGTGCTACCTAAAAGCTAAGCGCAGGGCACCAGCTTATTAACGAGCGCTGCGTCTAGTCAGTGGGGTTGTCCAAAGATGCCATGGCAAGAACCGAGTCCGGTTGCCTGAAGACCAGCGAGAGAAGGTGAGAGAAGCTGTTAAGGTATGTTGCGTTTAAGCTGAGAGAAATTAGATAAATAATCTCATATATTCAGCAAAAAGACTTTTGTTTCGAAGTCGGCCCAGTGAAACGACAAACTCGAAGCTATATTCGGCACTTTAACACTGAGTTCAAATGTTATTACTGATCAGGTCTCAAAGCTAACAACACTAGGATTTCTAACCTCACGCAACCAACAACTCTCACGGAAACTTGAACGAACTTACAATCCCTCAATCAAACCATTTAGCCTCATTGTGAGGTTGTCAAAATGCGCTATATAAATATTACTGTCATATTCATTACTTTAACAATAGAGGGCACGAACCATAGACTCAAATAATAAAGTTAACAGTTTATATAGCACCTTTAGAAATTAATTTTGTAGCGCTATTTCTTCGGCATATACACGATGCTTAGCAGATACGGGAATGCCTGCCATCAGTGACGCTTAACCGCAGACCATTTTCGCCAAGCAATACAAGGTTGCAGTTTAATGTTGTTTTTTTAGCAATAATAATTTTGTCTCTGACAGACTGCAGCGTTGCATTCTCTGTTTTGTGAATCTTTTTCTCTTCGACCTGGCTCTGGTTTTTGTATATAATCCTATCTAATTCAAACCATTCATCGTATGCAGATTATATACATATGGTGTGTATGTGAACTATACCCTTTACATATGTATATCTTTTTCTATTTCCGTCCGTCCGTCCGTCCCTCTCTCTCTCTCTCCTTCTCTCTCCTTCTCTCTCTCCCTCTCCCTCTCTCTCCCCTAAATCTTCTGTTTTGTCTTCCTCATATATTTGATGCCACATTAATGCGTCTTTGTATGTGCATGTGTCTTTCCTTTTCCTCTCTATATCCCTCTTTGTCTTTGCCTGTCTCTCCTGCATTTCTCTTTAATAATATCTCTTTCCATCTATCATTACTCCATCTGTCTCTGCGTCTCTTTTCCTATCTATGTCTATCTCTCTCTATGACCTTCCCTTCAGCCAGTATGTAAACACAGATACTGCAGTGCATAGTACCCCCGCATACTGCGCACAGCACGACTAGGGTGACGAAGTCAAATAAACAGGGCAGCGTTTTTCGAAGATCCCTCTCAGAAACAAAATACGGTCAAATAGTTGGAATACTTTCGGCAATTGTTCTGATGCATCTTCCAGATATATTTAAGAGACATCAGCCAGAATGCTGTTCTCCAGCTAAGTATATTACTGTGAAAACACTGGGTTACAAATTCCACCCACGTGCTTCTGTCTCTAATCTAATCTAATCTAATCTCATGACTTCTATAGCACCGTTATCGCAATGCACAAAGGCATTAATCGATGCTCGCTTCAAGCGAAACCGTAGAAGAAATCAGTTGGAGACGCCTATAGTCGAAATACGATAGGTAATGGAAACCAGAAGCCAAGCTAAGGTGAGTGAGCAATCAGCTGTAAGTGTACACGTTTTCCTATAGCGATCGTATGAACTCGACCCTGCTCGTTTTTCAATGAAGTGATCGGGTGAGATCCTTCACCACCGCTGCCCGATTGAATGGGCGCCACACATTTAAGGACCCCGTATACGGACCGTACTAGCCCGAGATTCAAATCTCTGAAATATAGCCACGATCGGTATGCGAACCGGCGTCCTCTCGCACAGAAGCGAGTTGACGTTCGCTATAATCAATGTAGCTGACCGTGCCAGCGTTGAATAGACGAGTCTTGAACCTGGTTGATATAAAGAACTGACAGAACATAGAGATTTGGGTAATGAATTCCAACGCCCTCTGGTGCGCTGTTCAAGTGTTAAAGGAGCTTTCGACTTAAGCGCTCACACAACATAATAACAAGACTGCCGCCGACCATAACACCAATGCTTTAAAAATTGCACGGTTAAGCAGCTTCTAAAACTTGAAGTCTGGCTGACATTAAGAGGTTCCAAAACGGCGCTATATGAATGTTCAGATACATACATATTTTAGGAGAATCAGAGCTTAAGAGTAGGCCTAAAATAATAGGTCTGACCGTTCAATCTTAAATCGGTGTCACCCGTCAATCACTCAGCTGGTCGCCTTCACAGGTTTCATAGAAACTGTTATTTAGCAAAACAAGGTACACGACAAGAACAACTTCATTAAAGACAAATCTAGTAGCTTCTGTAGCGCCAAAATAATAATGCACTGGGATTAAAGTTAAGGCAAGGCATTAAATTTATTCAACTGAGTAGTTAATTATTATCTCATTTACTTACTTTTTAAAAATAAACGCTTATCTGTATGAGAAATGCAATTAAAGATGTTTACCTCTGTTGGCGGAGCAGAAAATGAGAGCGAGCGCTAGGACGACGAACACGACAGGAACTTCTCTTAAGGGTTTCATGACAATCGATTCGGAGCAATTCTTCTTCTGCTAAGATTCTGCGATTTGCTGCAATCAGTCAAGTCCATAATGTTACTAAATCATCCGAAAGTTCAGCATCCGAACACAAGACCGTATTCCAAAACGTACGACGTATACAGAGCTCTGTAAAGCTAGTCAGTGTGATGTGGTTTCGCTGGCCCTATCCGATTGCAATCGAAGACAAACACTCGTTGAAATCCTAACTCCTCAGCAGGCATCGCTGGCTATACATATCACTAACTGAACGAAGTCGGTCGGGGGATTGAAGGCCTGAGCCGCTGTCGTCATGATATGTTTCTTTCTCCTCCACCTACTGCTCCTCCTACTCCACTAGTTCTCCTTCTGTCTGTTTACCACACCCTCTGGCCCGGTCTTCCTGTTTGTAAGCGTCCGGAGGATGTTGGGTCTTTCCGTCTTACCCTGCAGCGCTTGGCGATGTGCCGTGTTGAAGCAGGTGGTGGTCGGTGCATAGCTTCTTCCAATCGCTGCCTCTCGCCGCAGCCTCTGAATGACTTCGACCCGATTCGTTGGCCCTACTGTGACGCGGCTCTTACACGGCGGAGTCGATGTATGTGCCTGAAAGACTAAATCATATACTGAGACCGCTGTCACAGACATTCGTGCATGCATATAAATACAGAGACATTGAGCCTCAGGCACAGACAGTCATGCAGGCATACACAGACAGACACCAGAACAGAGACTAGGCAGAGAAGCAGATGCAATAGATACAACCCGATGCAATACAGAGAAACAGGTATACATACAAAGTAGGTGTGTGTGACAGACAGACAGACAGACACACAGACAGACACACAGATCAGACACACAGACAGACAGACACACACACACACACAGACACAGACAGACACACAGACAGACACACAGACAGACACACAGACAGACACAGACACACAGACAGACACACAGACAGACACGCAGACAGACACACAGACAGACACACAGACAGACACACAGACAGACAGACGAGTATGCGTTTATGCGTTGTAATCCTACGCTAATACGTGCAATTGAAAAATTTTATTCGTCGACAACAGTGCTTATCAGTCTGATGTTTGTTCCGCCATCTCCCTCTTACGACGGTCTGCAACTGTCGTTTGCGATACACGGATATCATCCCTCTGTCCCGCCCAGCGGATTTCAGCAACCGACATGAAGGGTAGGCCCACCTAACGCTTCAGGTACGACTGCCCCTCCCCTGATGGACTTTGTAAAAGGGTTCGACCCTTCCCTCGGGAGGGAGGGTCAGCCCATGGGGATCGCCAGATACAATTGCGGACTATTAAGCAGTAAATGATCCGAACAGCAATTGAATGTTGACTTGCGATACAATTACGAATAAATTCAAATGAAATGATCGCTTCCCATACTCCTACTCTTCCTGCTTCTCCTCCCCTCCTGCTGTATGTGTTCTGCCTGAGTGTCTCTCTGCCTCTGCCTGTGTTCTGCCTGAGTGTCTCTGTGCTTCTGTCTGTGTGTCTATCGCCGTAAATCTGCCTGTCTCTGTATATGTATCATTGCTGCAACAACAAAACCCTGCTGGCCGAATGAAGGGCACATTCGCAGCTTTCAACAGCCTGACTGAGTGTGCGAAAAGCAGGACGACAACACCATACACAACCACTGGATTTATTATCAGCATCTGCCCCATCTTCTTCCTCCTCCTCCTTTTCCTTCTCCTCCTCCTTTTCCTTCTCCTCCTCCTTTTCCTTCTCCTCCTCCTTTTCCTTCTCCTCCGCCGTTGCATAAACGACACGCATGGTTCAACGAATCGATTGATTGGCGATGATTCTGGTATTTATTCCGTCGGTTGGAACACGCTTCGGAGGAAGGCATATGAAACCCTCGGTTCCCAGAGGAGCCTTAATTGGTTGGTCGGGTGATTAATAATAAGTGGGTCGTTTGCATTCTGCTTTATGATTTGTAGGAGCCGTGGGCAAGCGGCTAACGTTCGCATGTCCGTCGGATGAATATCTGGTAATAACTGTAAGATCAAAGATGCCGAAACATTCGAAACAACACCGGTTCTTTCAATCAGAATTCCGTTATTGACTAAACAGATAACGTCAATATAATGACGACACCGATGATGACTTCGATGATGATGATAATGACGACAATGATGTATATGCCGACGACGATGATGATTATCATTATGAGGAGGAGGAGGAGCAGGAGGAGGAGGAGGAGGAGGAGGAGGAGGAAGAGGATAAAGAGGAGGGCATAAGATGGAGGAGGATGGTGTTGAGGATCACGATGATGAGGATGATTATGAGGAGGATGAGGATACAATAGGACGAGCAAGAAAAGGAAAAGGCTAGGAAGGATGGGAAGAAGGACGATGACGAGGATGAAGAAAATGATTACGACAACATGCTGCTCTCTGTGAGAAAATTAAACACAGAGGAAAAGACTCTGTAAAGATCTCAACTGTGGATGACGGTAATGATAGTTGCCATGGTGGTGATGATGATGATGATGATGAGGATGATGACGTTAATGATGATGATGATGATGGTTGTGGTGGTGGTGATGACCATGATGACGATGATGATAACGACGACGACGCTCCCGATATAATCAAACCATTCCATCACAGTAAACACGGTTAGATACAATATACTATCGTTCAAGTTGATAGAATCCAATTTATCTGTTATCTGCTGCTGTCCAGGTCCATCGATAACAGCAGCCACCTCTGACTCGCGGGGATGCAGTTCCCTGGAGCAACGGACTCGTTTCGTACACCCTATGAATGCAGCAGCCCGAGCCCCGTCTAATCTGAACTCGTTGTCCACTGCATTAGAATTGACGACATCCACACCACAGTAATCGTAATCGCAATATAATTCCGAGATTTCTACAGCGCCCAACGAAAGCCACGTCGCGGGGACCAGCTTACTCACAGGCGCTAAGTCAAAATAAAATCGATAGGCAAAAGGGTTCGGTTCCAGGTCAAGAACAAAAAGTCAGATGGAGAGACAGCGTGGCAGCTATGGAGGATGGTGTTTGGGGTTGGAGAGGAGGGAGAGATAAGAGGAAGAAGGGTGTTAGGGTAGGATCTGTGAAAGAGGAATGTTTTCGGATATGAGTGAAAGGCCAATGCAGAAATTGCAAGCGGTGGAGCATCGATGAGTTTGTATGATGAGTAAGGCCACGTTCAGCTCTATACCCACAGAATATAGAAGTCCATATCTGATCACATCGTACATGTACATTTCACAGATATACATGAAATATTGGTTATACACGGAACGGGTTTGAGAGTGGGGGCGCCACCATGGGGGACAGAAAGATAATGCCCAGTTTCTGTCCCATTAGCGCACTATGGCGAACTCGGTTAAAATGTTAAAATCAAATGTACGTTGTGGGTTGGAACATCGGTCGGCGAGGGAGAGGACTGTTCATCCGCCATCATCTAAGAGTCATATGCTGAAGCTAATACAAGTCGCTAACACTTCACACCCATGGGCGCCTCTATCGATGTTAGCTGAAGGAACAGCAATCGCTTTCTTATTTACGTCTAACAGTTTCATTTATGTTTGGATTGTACATAAATTATTTAGTTTGCTTATATAATGATAATTGCTTTGTTTACATTTCGATTGCCATCTTACGTCACTGATGTTAATAGGTGACCCTATTTAAGCGGGACCCTGGTCCCTTCTGGGTTTGCCTTTTGTATCCTGGCAAACTGTACGTTTTATGTGTAACCTGATATGTTGAATTTGAGATAAGTAAAAGAGTCAATCAATCAATCAAACAGTTGGTGGCCGCAAATGTGTCACCAGCATATCATTGAATCTTCGTGAGAGACAATAATGAAATTGTACATTCACCAGTCTAATAATCAAGCACGCATCTGGCCTTTGCGTAATCGAAGTGTTGCAGGGAATGTTTAATATCACTCTTGTCATTCATAAAGTTTCAATTAGCAGCTAATGATCATTTGTCAACTCATCATAATTGCTAATTGAGAAGCCTGCAGGAGCCAATGGAGACTAATAGACTTCTAGAGACCTCTAGCGGGCCGAGTGACATCTGCTCTCTCCCTATTATACGCAGGCCTGCAGTTAATTCATCCCAGCTTCCAACAGCTCTCTACATACGCTCGCAATCAACATGCTTCAATGAACTTAAAAGAGACTAGCTTAGAAGTTTCCGAAAGTCTGGAGTTTTACACGATAAGTAATTCGCTTCACAGCTAATCTAATAGATGTGTGGATAAACAAAAAGAGAGATGCAGGTGTATACAAAATGTTATGGCAATCGTTATATTGTGCAAACATGCTGCAAGTACATTTGTACATTTGTACACTTGTACATTTCGATTCGTGCACTGACGTGCAGCCGTCTAGACTTGGCAACAGGCAAAGATCAGCCATTAGCGCCCTGGCTCACGCTATCTTCTAATTCTCCAACTAAGATAGACTGGCCGACTGATAGACCTCAGGCAGATAGACAGGCAGACAGAGGGAGGAAATGACAAGCAAAGTGACAGAGTGTGAGATTTAGACGGACACACAGGCAGACAGAGAAAGAGATTGTGGCGCATGGCTAGTATCTCAGGTCAGACCCTGTCTTATCATTCTGATACTGTCGGGTGTCACCGCAACCCCGTCTGGCAAATATTACTCTCTGCTGTTTATACATACTGGATAATATTGCACATTGAATAGAATGTATACTTTTTCAACACAAGTCTATCGTCCAACCAGCCAGCCAGACAATCAGTCATTTTTCATTTAATTATTAATCTATTCATTCGTTCATTCAATCATTCACTCAGACAGACAGACAGACAGACAGAACATGTGTCTGTCTGTCTGTCTGTCTGTCTGTTTGTCTGTCTGTCTGTCTGTCTGTCTGTCTGTCTGTCTGTCTGTCTGTCTGTCTGTTACCAAGGGATGTGTTCACGGTGCCAGTGGACACGCATTAGACATCAGAGCGCCTCAAGTGCCAATTCAGAGTTGAAACGGTGAATGTTCTGTCGGATTTTCAAAGGGCGAATAACTAAACAGAAACCTTTGTACTTGTGCATTTCTGTCGCTCGAAGAATCTAAGTATACGACTAAGGAAATGGACTGTTCATGTCTTCGCATATATCTCCTTTCATGGTGGCCGACCAGTGGGGAAAGACAATTTATCTGACTGCAGTTGCGAACTGCTGGAGCAACTCGACGATTGCAGTATTAAACAGTCGAATCAGTTTCCCTAAGGGCAAAACCAATGAATCTTAAACGAGCCCTGAAGGAAAATCTTGGGGCCAATAACCGTTAGATAACTTCGGGAGGTCGGAATTACCTACTGATGTTACAAATTTATTGGAATTAATGACAGGTCGCAGAAGGTCAAGCAACTACAGAAGCACAGTAAGTTGTTAGGTAGATAGGGAGGTAGATAGGGAGGCAGGTAGGTAGATAGGTAGGTAAGTAGATAGGGAGGTAGATAGGGAGGTAGGGAGGTAGATAGGTAGGTAGGTAGATAGGGAGGTAGATAGGGAGGTAGATAGGGAGGTAGATAGGGAGGTAGATAGGTAGGTAGATAGGTAGGTAGGTAGGTAGGTAGGTAGGTAGGTAGGTAGGTAGGTAGGTAGGTAGGTAGGTAGGTAGGTAGGTAGGTAGGTAGGTAGGTAGGTAGGTAGGTAGGTAGGTAGATAGGGAGGTAGATAGGGAGGTAGATAGGGAGGTAGATAGGTTGGTAGGTAAGTAGGTAAGCAGGCAGGCAGACAGACAAGTATGTAAATCAGAAAGTAAGTGGTTAAGTAAGTAGGTAGGTAAGTACGTAATAAAAAGGAGCTGAATGAGTTAATGCATAGGGGAGACGAAATACATAGTAAAGACAAAATGATTAGAGGGAATAAGAAATGAGGTACGGGAAGCTGGAAGCAGGAAGTGAGTGTTGCATCGAGTGGGAAACATGATACGAACAGGAAGAGTGGGTGGCGCCGGTGAATTAGTCCTCAAGAGCGTCGGGGAAGCTAATGATGGAAAGATGAAAGCCGAAGCGCAGGCGCCAAGGTCAGGCCATGACAGCGGAAGATGATTGGAGAAGTTATGAGGCGGATGGCAGTCTGACAGCTGAAGTAGACACTGCAGCCTCGACAGGACATGATGAGAAGTGACAGGGGTAGGAACTTAGGGCAGACTGGGTCGGTCGATGCTCTTATCGCGGACGAAGGACTGAGGGTCAATCTCACAGAGGGTTAATCTCACAGAACCTAGAATACATTTAAGCTTAATTGGCCACATGAGTCTCTGGATTACTAATCTGAAGATCGTAGGATTGACTATACCAATCGCAACGTTCGTAAATCGTTGCAATTGTCTGTTTTCATGTATAGACCGCAACTGGGGTGTAAGTGCTTGGAATGTACTTCCTACCTACCTATCTATCTTCCTTCCTTCCTACCTTTCTGCTTTCCACCCTTTCCTCCCTTCTGCATTCCTTCTGTCCTACCTTCTTGCCTCCGTTCTTTCCTTTTTTCGTCCTTCTTTCTTTTCTTGCTTTCTTCGTTCCTTCCATCCGTCCAACCGGTTGTGGTTACCCTGATTGATGCGAAGCCTGTGAAATCCCTTAAAATTTGTTAAGCAATTTGAAACTATTCGAATCTGAATGCTGAACTGCAACATCTTTTATTGTTTGTCCATTTTAAACAAAACACATAGAACAATACATATAATTTAGGTGTGAAAGGAACCACTTAAATGGAACCTAGATCGTATCATATCGTATTTGAAAATTTATAAAGCGCCTCTTGCAGAACAAACTTCTCAGAAGAGTTGCCAGCTTGAGGATCTCAGGGAAATAAGAACGTCTTCAAACAATGAGCTGACTCAGCTCTGTCTCCAGCAGAGACCCTTGCACGAATCGAAGGCGGAAGTCCATTGCATAGAGATGGGCCAGTAAGAGCAAGAGAAGACTTAACACGAGGGACAAATAAATCTAGATGATCAAGGGAACGTATACGCGGACTGGATAAGGTACCCGAGTGTGGGAGCCGAATAAGATCACAAAGATATTTTGGAGCCTGGCCCATGCGAGCTCTAAGTACGACATGGTTCCGTTTGAGCCGAAGAAGTTGGCAACGCATTCGCAAGATTACCTAGTTAGCCCTCCAGAAGGTATAGAAGGAAGTAAACTACCGTCGGAAAAGACACTTGGCCACTTTATGCATCGCCACAGAATAGTGAAAAAGGATATCCGAACGGTAGCGAACCACACCATGTAGCGAGTCTGATTTCTGGTCCCCCGTTAGAATTCCACCCAAATATCACCAACGCTCGATCAAAAAGCCCGAGCAACTAATCTATAAATGGCAGGAGCAGAAGAAGAACACGAGTCTTCAGTTCCAGACTCAAACCGCCAAAGAAGCTACCTTTTTAGACAGGATCGGGGAACATTGCGCATGCTAACGCCATGGAGCTCATCGAGAATCAAGAAGACAAACTCTTCCTCGAATCACAGCTTCATCTGAACTCATCGATGTCCGAGACGAATCATTGTATTCTGTGAGCAGCAGCTGCAGGACCAGCAGCCCCGAGAGGACTACCGCGAACTATTCCAACTAATGCCTGTTTTTTGGGAAGAACGTCAAATCATGGGACAATTTCCAAGCCCCTGGGCCGATGCATCAAGCGCGTTGGATGTCGAAAGGAATATATAGTATCAAAGTTTGGCTCTTCAGGTCGCAGTTCAAACTGTCGACAAGAGAATGTAACTTATTTTTATTTAGTCTCGGCTGCGATAACTGAACTGAATACTGATTTCTCGTTGCACTGACTGCAACTTTTGATTGTAATTAAGTAAGTAATGTAAGTAATGCATTTGTTAACATACCATATGTCCATCGACTGAGCGAGGAATCGTAGGCTCATTAAAGCGATGTTTCCAAGTAACAAGCACTATGTTGCTAAGACATAAACTGGTGAAGCCTACTTCTTAAGATCAGACGATATCCTCTGATCGTAGCCGTCTAACTGTTACCTGCCTAATTCTTGGATCTCGACCTGGAGCCGAACCCCACCTTGCCTGCCTACTGATTTTGTTTCGAATGTGTGTCTGTGAATAGGCCTGAGCTGGTTCCCGCGAAGTAGATTTCTGTAGGCACTCGTGAAGTCTCGAGTTTTACAATTGCGATCGTTCGAACACCAGAAGTGGTCCTAAAAACCTGACGTATCTAGAACAACGTATGTATCATTCTAATCTAATGTAATACCTTTTGTAGCGACTTCATCATAATGGTCGCTTCAAGTTAAATCGTAATAAAAAGCATATCAGGCACTGAAGAAGCCAGGTCGAATTCCTATAGGTCAGAGAAACCAGAAGTTAGACTGCGGTGGTTAAGCAAGTTGAAACAGATGAATCTTAAGTTTAGATCCAAAGACATACATAGAACTTGGCAGCGAATTCCAAAGCCGTGGACCAACAATAGAGAATGATCTGGAACTCAACATTGTTTTGGTACGAGGGATAACAAGAGTCACGGTGTCCACTGATCGAGTGTAATATTTGTTGGTATGACAACTGAGCATGGAACAAAGATAGGTCGGCTGATTTAAATGTAGTACTTTGTGAACTATAAGACAGATTTAAAACTGGATTCTTTGCTCAATGGGTAACCAAATTATATAGCGCCTTCTGAGTACCTCACAAAAGCGCTACAACATCAGCATCATAACTGCACACAAAAATACATAGAACAAAGCCTACCCGACCAAGAGGTATATCCCGTGTGAGTCTAGTGAGAACGTAGAATTTTGCTGACTTTAATATAAAAATACAACTTTAAACATCACAGTAAGCTTGCTCGAGCTCTATCGTACAACTTTAAACTCAAACACAAATCGACCTATAAACTGACCTATAACTGTCAAAAACTGACCTATGAAGTCAGTCACGTGACTATGACCTATGACCTGTGATCTCACCAGTGACTATATATAGATATTACACAGAGAACACATAATGTAGGCTGCAATGCAGTTACTATGGCTATCCATGGAGATTAACTGCTTTTATATTACTTGTATGACTACTTGATATCTTCGAGTGGGTTTATCACTGCACCACAGTCGCTCGCTTCAGAGGGTATTGCTGAGGGTTTGAGGCCTTATCTTCCTCGTTTTTGTTATCTTACGCTATTGTTCTCTGATCTTCCGCGTTTTGTATTCGCGGAAAACCGAAATGAAGAGGCAATCCCGTAAATGCTTTGTTTCGATTTCACTTGGTTTGGACACTTCTCGCCACACATACATACAACAAGGACTAGTTCCGTAGGCCTATAATGCATGATTACCCTGAGTAAATATAGGCTATCTAGCTAAAAATTCAAACAAGAATATTGCTAAACTGTGTGCATAGAGCTAATCGAATTAGACGAAGCCCATCCAGCTGGACAAAGACAGTTCTGCTGCAGATGATAAGTAAGTAAGTAAATGATAGACGAATAGGCCAAGGTGAATCAGTGGTGCAGGTGAGTAAGTATTGCATAGTCGTCTTCGAAATACTCCTCGCAGGTGCTTTCACTGTGTTGTCTAACCGGAAGTTGAGTGAAATGTGTCGCTTCCGGATCGTCCTCGCTGTCGTCATCTGTTTCCGTCAAAGACAGATCGTCTGGCGAGAGATCTCTCTGAAAGAAGCGCTCCATTTCGTCGCTTCTTGAGCGTCTAGTTCTGAGCTGGTTGGACACATCCGGTACGCCAGCCAGGCCGCTGAGGGACCTGTGATGGTTGTAAACGGGTTTCAGAGCTAGGTCGGACCCATAGTCCCAGGCTAATCCGTCAGCCTGGGCTAAATGCTGAACGTTCTCAACATCGCTGTACGTGATGATTTGGACGTCAGCATCTGCAGGCGTCAGTGATAGGCTCTTACTTCGCCTTCGCCGGATTCCAGACGCAGCATCCATGACGGGGATGTCGTTTCTGATTCTTTCCTCGAGGACGTAACCGTAGCGAGCGGCTGAATTGGGAAGATCTTCGCGAGACTGAAGAACTTCGACCTTCTGGTTGATGTAGGTGATGTTCCTTTGAATGACTTCCAGTTCCTGATGCAATTGATCCATGTTGGTCAGTGTGTATCGACTGAATTCAGCCGCTTCCAGAAGGTCGTCGCCTGGAATGACGAGGTCATCGAGGTCCTCGCCACAGTCGACGCTTATCCCCTTGCTGACCAGGGACTCGCGGTATCCGTACTCGGTCGAAGCACCGCTGATCGCTGAAGTGAAACTATGATGGTTGCGCCGGAGGAAACGTGACGCCAGAAACTCGGCCGTCAGTCCACTTCCGGTTGAAATACGCTGTTTCCGGCCAGTTCCTAGAATCCTCACTCGTAGCCCGTCGTAACCCCTCGCTCCCCCAAAGTGCGGCCCATCAATCGACGAGAATTCGCTCAAGCCCATGTGATGCCTCTTCTTGGACAGGGTATCTGGAAGGTATATGTGTCCCGGTGGTGCGTCGAGACGAACGGACTGCGACAGAGTCCCTTTCTCAGAGGTATCGTCGAAATCATCTTCGATGTAGAAGACCGGCTTCGATGCCTCAAGTTTCTCGTCTTTGACTGACCTCTTGACCTTTCTGACTTCTGAACCACACTTCTGAGTTCCTACCAACATGGAACCCTGAGCGGCAGAATTGTTATTTATTGACCAATTGTCTTTACTCGGTCGAAAGGCAGCACCTAGTACTCTGAAAGACGACCTCTGATGCAGTTCAGTCTCCTCGCCTTCCAGATGTAGCGCAGACAGGTCCTGTCCTTGGTCTTTGCGTTCATCATCCATCGCTTCGGAGTTCATCAATCCAGAGAACCTCCTAATTCTTCGCCGACTACCATTCTCGGTGGTAGCACCGTTTAGGCATTCCTGGCACCAGTTATCGTACGATTGATGGACGCATCCGCAGGTGGTGCCATTCCTCAACAGAGTGGATTCTGGAGACTGGGCCGGTGCTTCGATGTCGTCCAACCCTTCTCCGTCGAACATCGAGAGGCTGGTTTCGGGATCAACGTCGATCTGGGCCAGCCAGTCGAGGACGTTCCTGGTGCGCTGGGCATGCTGCGGTTGGTCAACGATCTCCGGAATCAAACAGATGAAGTCGTCCAGTTGAGCAATGACATCTGGCGAGTCGGACAGGGTTCGCCGACGTCTCGTGATGAGATGTCTCATCCTCAGCTCAGCAGCTGCTGCTGCTGCTGAGGTGGCAAATGCCGGCAACTGATGAAATTCGCCGAGTATGGCACCGTCTTGTCTGGAGGAATCGACTGATGCGACACTACAGACACCAGTGTCCTAAAGGATAACCACACCACATTCAGTAACCATGCTGATAGGTTATCCAAAGGCGCCATGTAAATGCCCAGATAAATAGTGGTAGCCGACAGACTAAAGCGTCCACTTTTAACCTCTGCCACCCGTGTTTAGAATCCGGGCCTGTCATTTGAATTTGAAAAACTGTGTAAAACCTCGGATGTCATTACCTTCAATATGATTGTTCTCTTAAATCCAAACACCCAGATAAAAATAACCTAGTCAATGGTTTGGAAACAAGTCCTTAATGCTAAACTACCGTCGTTGATACCTGGTTCGCTAGACTAGCACTATTTAGATGTACTGAAATAGAGTAGGAATTCAAGTAGGTGAAAACTCTTTGACCTTTTCAACGACTCTTAAAAGTGCTATATTACTATAAGGTTACATTACATAACATGACAGAACTTTTTCACTTCCATGCACCTTTGAGGTTACTTAAAATGCGTTATATAACTGTTCAAATACAGATGCACACCCGCCGTTATTATTCAGTTTTTGATTAAAACAAATGATACATCATACACGTCCTTGATTAAAGATTCTATAGATTGCTAAGTAATTATTTTAATTTGTGCATACCGCATCTGAAGTCTTGTTGTAGTTGTTGATGCTGCAGGTGTCATCATTGATGGAGAATGATGCCGTATGAGGTAGGGTGCGCTTGCTCTGTTTGCTGATGCTGTATGCATTTCTCTGAGAACTGGTCTGGAGCAGTCTCTTGATCAATCGCTTCAGAAAGGCGGAATAGTAGAATTGTGAGTAGAACTTCAGGTAGAGAACATAGAAAGCAAGGCTGACACTTATTCCACACAGGCACAGCAGACTGGACGCCTTGCCTGCAAATGGAACACGATCAGTCTCAAATCGAGTGGAACAAGATCAAGCCTTAAAACACAGCCCACCCTAACAGTCCCTCTCTCTCTCTCTCTCTCTCTCTCTCTCTCTCTCTCTCTCTGGTCTTGTGGCAACCGGACTTGGTGCTTGACATGGGATCTTAGGACAACCCCACTGACTTGACGCAGCGCTCGTGAATAAGCTGGAGCCCTGCGCTTAGCTTTTAAGTGGCGCTTTAGAAATTTTGAGTTTACGATAACGATTACGAAGCCTTACTTCCACTGAATCAAGATCAAGCCCCGCAACAACTGCAACATGATCAAGCCTCAATTCAAGTGCAACATGATCAAGTCCTCAAACAAGTGTAACTTGATCACTGAATCATGATCAAGCCTGACATTACATAAACTCAACTAGACTGGTATACATTAGATAAGCTAATTATATTATATTACATTACTTCACATGTACACTACATTTACTACATATAGTAATATTTATGACACTGTGACACGCAATTATGCCGTAGTTCTAAATATGATGTATTTATTGTTCTTTAGTAGAAAATTGGTTAAGATGATCATAAGAGGCAATTTACTCTCGAAAATAGACCTAATCGACCATTTCCTGCAAATAAACGCCGAAACGTGCAGCGGATGTTTACTTTACCTCCTTCTGTGTGGTTTGCTAGAACCCAACTAACTGGGAGACGTTGCCCTAGATATGTAAATGAACAACAACTAACCATAATAGTTTTATGGAGAATACGGAGTGCACCGTTTATAAACAGAATTTAGGGTTTACCGTATATGCCATTCTATTATTTAAGCCATACCTATACCTCTTGGTAGGCTTACACCATAAACGCGGCTTCTGTCTGTCCGTTTCTAAGCTACACTGTTGTATTCCTTTCTAGTGCAACAAACAGTTGGACTTCGAGCTGTTCGGATTCACATATACTTAAAAGTAATGACTAGCAAGTTGTAACATACCAGTGTTGCACATGTGTTCACATGCATCAACTTTCTGTAGGAGAGTTACTGCGGCACGCAGTCGATACGCTAACTTACCAGTTGCAGACTGCCAGCAATTAATTTTACTTTACAAGATATGTCGACAATCGAAATACATAGCCATATCCGTGTCTAACTGTCTACACGTATTGTTAGCCGGCAGTGCCTCTACGAGAGCACATTTAATGGTTATAGGCAGTCCTGTTCTTTTATGGTCTCAGATACTATGTACTTTCGTGGTTAGCCCTTTGGTCAGGGATTGAATTAACTAAACGGTCCAAATACAGCCAAATTCTGAAGACGACCGTTTGCTACCTCTACAAATCCATCCACATAAACAGACATTTGTGCGCATACACATACACAGACACACACAAACATATATATATATACATATGCATAATTTCGCGATAAAGAGCCAATTTACGAATTGAAGTTAAATCTGTCAATCGATCAGTGGACTTGACTGGGAAATGATCGCAGATTGCTATAGCCATAAAAGTCCGCAGAGAACCAGCACTATGGCTGTATCCATGTGAGTGTTCTCTGGGTGCGTAGGCCTAATCGTCCATAGCTCAGTTTTGCTACAATTTGAATTACATATCATTTTGTTGGAGTGGATAACCATACTCACCAACCACTACTTAGTTCTCAGCCATATTCAGCCGGAACTTGGTTGGATCGTAGTTGTGACTCATAGAAACTACATAAATAGACTGTCTAGGTCAATAGGTCATACCAACAATCCTAATGACTTGTTTGGAATGGTATACTTTGCTCTTAAGGCACTCTGGAAACTTTTTCGCCTAAGGTGATCAGCCTCAATTCACTGTCCAAAGAATAACCACGGTGATCTGTGCGACATGGTGGTCTATCGGTAACGCGTTTGGTCAATGATCATGCGGTTGCGGGTTCGACTCCGCGTAACGACCCTAGGCAAGCTGTTTGAGCAAGCTGTGCCTCTATCACCAAGCAGTATAATTTGGTACCAGCGTAAGCTGGGAAGTAAATGGCAAGTCCTGCGATGCGCTGCCCCGTGTCTAGGACCTTGGGAATTGTCCACTGCCGGCTCAAGGGCTTAAAGGAAAAGGAAATGAGCGCCTCACATACGTCTGACTTGTGGGATATGGGATACTTTAGTTTATTTATTTTACTTTACTAGTGGCATAAGTAATAGTATTAGTAGTAAAGTAGCTGTAGTTTACCGCTTAGATGTATGTCAATTAAGCTGAGATACTCCAAGACGACGCCCATTTTCGATCTTCTTCGTCTACGGAACGCAGATTTCATCTGTATTGTTTCTTGGCCTCTCGATTATATCGAACATTTCCTCAACCTGTTGCCACTGACCACTGTCCATTACACCCAACTGACCAGCAGAGCCTGGCCTTCACCGTCCACTGTGGCTCAACGAATGACAGCCTACCCTCAACCTAACTACGATGGCACCTAGATAGTGACCTAAACAAAACCTCCGTCATGGGACTGTGTGAGTTAACAGGGTCTGCGCAGACCTGTCCTACCTTCAGCGATGACTACGTGATCATTGTCATGAAGGAAGAATAGCCTGACTCGTTTCGGTAGAGCTTGGCCTCAGCTGTCCCCGAACAAAACAGAATATCTTATAGGCCTATCTGTCGTCTGTGTATAGAGTCCGTGTGGTCTCAATATCCAATCGCTGGTCGTGGATACTGCGAGGCTAAGTAGCGGCAGAAACGAACTGGTCCCGTGCAATGTTAAATGGCGTTCAACTCTGTAGGAGCCCCGGCTGTAAGATACTATAACCAGGTTATTAGAGGACCTTTGAGTCTCTAGGCGTAAAAGTTTCCATACGCTCTCTTATCAGCTGATCTTCAAGAGGGTCAACAATTAGGCCTACGATTATAGGCCTGTTGACTAAGCATTATATTCGTACAAGCCGTGCCTAGTTAAAGCAGATACTACTGTGGTTAGAACATCTATAGAACGCGTACTGTTCTCCCGCAGACAGCTCAACATTTTCAACCTAACTTAACCCGCTGCTGTTTAAATCTGCTAGATTGTCATGTTGTAGCGCCTTTATTAGGTGCTATATAAAGGCGATATATAAATAGCCAGATACATAAATACATAGTGCATACATATATGAATGCATACATAACTAAATATATACTCACATACATACATACATACATACCTATTAACTTGCTGCATACGTACATACATATATGTTATGAGGTTTGGTAGCCGGTTGATTAGACCGTTCGACTTGTAACGCGGAGGCTACGGGTTCGAGCCCTATCTCGAGGTGGTTACTCTGCAAGGACCTTGAGCAAGTCCTTAATTCACAGTTGCTCATCGCTATCAATTAATATATAGTCCTTAAGTAGTGCCGCTTAATAATGCAGAAATAATAATAATGCATGCATGCCTACATACAGATATTGTTGTTCAACGAGGTTACGGTCAGTGTTCTCTGCCTCTAATATTTGGCTATAATTGGGCAAAAATGTCTGACAGTGAGCCACAAAAGTTGTGCTGAATTACAAGGCAATGATGTATATGAGCGGCGCTTAATTCTAGCCACATTAGCTTTAACGTCTAGCAGACAATAGTTTCAAGAGCATGCTGTTTAAGAGCATCTGGCTTTCGGCAGCGCGCTGTCTAGATCAGGCCTTTCTACTTATGTCTTTGAACCAGCAGGAAAATTATGAAGCTAAGACCGATCGGTTAGAAATAGACAAACTGTCATCGCACGGCAGCTTCTGTACTCAAAGATCTGTCGATCGCTGTTAAGATAATCCGCTTCTCTATTTAATTAGATCTCGTTTTTGAATTCACAAGGGTAGATAAGCAATTCTTCCATGGAAAACCTTCCTTTGGCATAAATAATAATTTCATTCCAGTTTCGGTATTGGTTGGATACAACAATTAGATCCAAATATTTAAGACCATCACCCATACTGGCATGAAAACGCAAATTTTCCGAACTTAAGAAATCCAAAACGACGGTTTTGTTTTCAGTTAGCTGGGTCCAAAGATATTATAGCTGTTTGGACCCTGAAATCAATCAAGCAGGCAGTGGGAACTCATCCATGTATGACACATCGTCTGAACTGCGAAGAGAATCCATAAGAGTTTGAAAAGGGTAACTGTAAAAATTGTTAACGGGTCAAACACATGTTCGACACACGTTGTCAGAGACAGACAGGCAGACAGGCAGACAGACACACACAGACACACAGACACATAGACAGACAGACTAAACTAGAGAGACAGAGTGAGTAGCTCTTGGTCCAAGATAACATCCAGCTTTCATAAAGAACTATAAAAAACAGCATCGAAGGAAAATTACTCAAACTTAGTAAAAAGTGGATTCTATGTTGGCACCTCAATCAACGGCGTTGTATTAGCAGTTTGTGAACGTTGTGTTTAGTTTAAACGAAGCAACGCTCAGTGCTTTAGATGCATGGATGATAGTTGTTGTTGAAAAACACGTCCCTGAGCTTTGTCCCTCTGAATATTTATGTTTTTGTGTGCGTGTGTGCCCTTACCAAACACATCATGATGCCGTTACATTGAGAGTCACGTTCGCAGTCCTCAGTGAGTGGGGGCAAGGACTGTTAAGTTCCAGTTACCTGTACTATTTTCTAAAGAATAATAATAATAATAATAATAATAATAATAATAATAATAATAATAATAATAATAATAATAATAATAATAATAATAATAATAATAATAATAAGTATATTATTATTATTATTGTTATCATCATCATCATCATAATCATCGTCATCATTATCATCATCACCCTCATCATATTTTTATGCTTTTCGTTACTGATGTAGTTGCTTTTGTTGTAGATTCGGTTGTTCTTGCTACAGACGACGACGATAATGATGATGCCAACCAAAGATAACGAATAAATAAGGATGATGACTTTGCCATTAATGATGATTATGATGATGCTGAGGAGGAAGAGGAGGAGAAAGATAAACATGAAAAGAGGTAAGAAGAGAAGAAGGAAGAGAAGAAGGAAAATTATTGTCGATGTAAAGGAAATGTAAGAAAAATGTAAGAAAGAGGTAAACAAGGAACAGAAAAGAAGGAGGTGGAGGATATTGGTGACAATGACGAAGAGGAGGATGAGAAGGAGAAAGAGCAGGAAGAAGAAAAGAGTAGAATTATAATTGTAATTGTAATTTGAGATTTATAAAGCGCCTCTTAGGGGTAAACTCAAGAGAGGTTCTTCCGACCAGAAAAAGTCAAATCACTGTTAAACAGTACAGTCTTCAGGCGCCTGCGGAACACTGAGAGGGGAGATAAAGGAGCTCAAGTCGCAATTCTCGAGGGAGACGATTCCAGAATGAACTGGATCAAGAGGCAGATAGGGTGAGGGCAGATGGGGATGAATATGATGCTAATAACTGGTCGTGTGTATGGAGTAAGTCAGCTGAAACTGAACATACCTTTAGGCAGGTGTCTCATTCCGACCGGAACTGAACCACGATTGTGACGGAACAGAAAAGCAAAATCGTTCATGCGGTAACCGTGGTTACGAACACCGTGCCGGAAGCCGTCATTTGCCAAGGATACCATGACGGTCCCAAGAGCCATCTTTGGAGAACAGAGAACCAGAAGTCCGTGCATCTTCACTCTGCAAGAAGATCAGTCGAAAGTCAGCACTTTCTGGTGTTATTAAAACCTACATCTACCGAACTCCTGTAAGGCTTTGATATTTACAAACGTAAACTTCGATGAAACGCAGGCTATATTATACAGGAAGAGTTCCTATAGGTATGAGTCGCTCTAAGAAAGCATCAGAAATATGTAGGCCTATAGGCAGAAAAATCCTGTAGAAATGAGGCCAGTGAGGAAACAGAGCCCGTCAGAAATCACGCCACTTCCTGCTCTGTTGAAACACAAAATTGAGGGACTTTTGGCTAAAGCAGTGTGAACACTACACCCTAATGTCATCAAGATTTGTTAGACCACTTAACCTGTTTGCATCTTACCTCAAAGGTAGTCGAGCCTTAGTTGAACAGCTGACTTATGCGGCGTTGCACATGTATGCGCGTGGCAGAGTCGGGCCCATGCTCTGCTTGGCGTATTTCGTCCCGCATGACCCTCGGAATGTTTCTTTGAAAGACACAGCGACTCTTATCTGTTGATTGTCCGTCAAGAGAGAGACGCGCATTAAAAAACACGACCGACGTGACGAAGGTCACGTAGACGAAGAGCACGACTTTGCTTAGATTATTATCAGTCGTAAGCCTATTCTCTCACCATCTTACATGCAGTCGAAGCTGCTCTTTAAGACCTAATTAATTACTTAACGAAATTCATTAAAGATGCACCGTCATGAAGAACATCAATTATATCAACTTGCCGGAGGTGTTATTCGAAATTTTTGCAGTTATTTTCATTGCACGATGTTGTCTTGTAGTTACTGTGCTTCATCTAAACGCAGGGAGCTGGGTGTCTGGGTTTTTTCCATACCTGGTCGCAGATGCCTTCGTTCTGCTGCGCAAGATGAACTGGTTGTCTCACCGAACTTCCACAGTCCAGCACTGAAGCTTAGTTGTGTTCGGTTCATCTTCAGGCATAAGGTGCCAATTATATCTCTCCCCCTCTCTTTTCCGCAAGCGTTTGAAGAGACCATGTTATTCCCCACTAGTTCTGGGACATCGGGCGGGGAGCGCCGCTGATGAGTTTTATCTTGAAGTGGCGCTCTATTGATTACATTTACAATTACAATTAACCCGCGACGTGAGTTTCTTGGCCTTATTGACATTTATTCGATCGCGGTGTGGCGCTTTCAGATGAAGAGCATCTCTGAACAGTTTCTTATGATGAGGCGCTATACAAATACAAATTCGTGATTACAGTTACGATGTATAGTCTAATTTCATCCAGCAAGTGTAGGCAGAACGGTCTTTTCCCTGATTGTCGTTGGCAACAGTGGAAGGAAAGACCCATCAGCACGAGCGAAATGTTTATGGAACATGTAATGTACTATTTTACAGTAGTAGCTGTAAATGGCGCACTATATAGAAATACGATGCTGCGAAGGTCATCACCTTTTTTCCTCTACAAATTGCAACCTGAGTGTAAACATAATTGGCATATAACAACTTTTTGTAGGTTATAAGAAGAATAGGTCTAAATGGCTCTAAATTGACATAATTAGCATAATTTTGTGATCACTGCAAGCAACGTCGTCCTCGTTAAAGTTCTGATTTCGTTATAGAACAGAATTCTTGAAAGAAGATTTGAACCACAGCAGTATGCCCAGAGGATAAGACTCTATATTGTGCAAACAATTAGAATAATTACATAGGCCAATATATGTACATTATATTACACGTATATAATATATACGGCAATGTATTTCCAATCGATGGACTAATTAATGAGGTCCTCGTCCGACTCTTATCTCTACGGTCGACATAATTTTAATTGAATGCGGTGGGCCATTCAGACCTAGGTAATTACATAGAGGTCTTTGGTCTGTTCGCGCCTTGCAACGAATGAACGAATCCATGCATGTACGAGTTTCTATAGCAAGCCTCGACATAGACCATTATTCAGTGATTTTATTGGGTTAGATCCCTCACCTCGGCTCTGAATTTGAGCCACTACATTTTGGTTGGTCTTCGAGTCGAGATCGCGGAGAAATATCTGAAAATAGGCTGCATTTTAGCCGCGATTCGGAGTCGATCCGCCATCTTCGCGAGAACTATATGATATAGATTGTGAATGGTATTGTTTTGGCTGAGGAAAAGGACTGGTCACCCGCCCTCATATGCCGAGGTTAAAACAAGGAAGTCGCTGACTGTTTAAGCTTATGAGGAGTAGCTTAAGGAACCACTATTTCTCGTCTTTTTAGTTTAAGTTAAAAGTGCATCCTAACCAAACTAGTAGCCCACTGAGAACATCGAAGATGGCGCAATGTTTCGACAGCAGTAGGACAAAGTTAACAGTCAGATCGAAGCAAAAGGAGAAATCCAGCGTTAAGAAAAGTCACAGAGTACACGCGTCTACTGCACAAGGAACCACCTCAAGGCCTCGAAAAAGAAAAACATCAACTCAGTCGCTCATTCGAAACCCGCACAAATCCTTTGCGGAAAAGTTACGCTTGACCACGTCCATGTCCAGCAGTCCATCGAACCCTTGTGACGGCTCTTCCGGCATCAACCGGTCCCTCTCCTGTGAAATGGAAAAGACTGTAACGAACAGAAGATTCCTTAGCTACATCCTGGACGCTGAGGACCAACTTGTAACTCCAACAGACTGCGAATCGCAGATCATTGACGTATCGGGAAGAAGCCTGACTATCTTGCAAAAGTCGTTATTTACAAGTAAGTGCTATTGTGGCTTTTGATAAGATTATTTAACGACGCATCGTAACGAGATGATTGGCTAACTGGTGCCTCGTCTGAAGTTGTGCACTAGTAATGATAGTAAGTAGCCTTCCAACTCATAACATCTGCGCTCTAGTTTGGCAATATGTCCCTTCTGGGGAAAATCTTCTGTGGCTTTCCGTAAGTTACGGGGTAATGAAAGTAAATGCTGAAAACTGCCTCAATTTTTACAACTTTACCCCAGCATAACGCGTTTTCTAAATAACCTTTCTGTTTTCATATCTTTCGCACGTATATGCTTATGATATTAAATTGGGTGAGAAGGAGGAAGAGGAGCTTCTCTTGAAGAGGCGCTATACAAATTCTTTGCGATTACGATTACAAATAATTGTAATTAGGCCTACACATTGTTTTCTGTTTTCCGCAGCGCCGAATGTGAAAGAATTGGATGTGTCGACGAATTTGCTGAAGTCGATTCCCTCGGACATTCGTAAATTCGATCGACTGGTTTTGCTGGATGCCAGTCGCAATGCCCTCAACCAGATGCATTTCTCTGGGCTGCCAATGGAACTTTCTAGACTGCCGCACCTCAGGGTTCTCTTTCTTTCCGAGTGCAACCTGACTGCAATTCCGGCTGTCGTCTGGAAATGCCGAGGACTCCAGGTCCTAGACATCGGTCGAAACAAATTAAAATCCATCTCGGCTGAGGTCGGTGAACTTTCCGACCTGCGATACCTCAACGCTCAGTACACGGACGTTCGGACTCTGCCTTCGGAGATCGCCCAATGCCAACAGATGAGAGAAATCGTGTTGTGGGGGAATCATATTGAAACTCTTCCCAGAAGCCTCAGGCACTTGGAGAGTCTACGACATCTCGTCATGAACTTCCACAATTTCGGTTCAGCGATGGAGCTTTACATGGTAGGACTCCTCCGAAACGGTCAGATCCAGTCCGAACACATACCGAAGGTAATTTTTCAACTGCCTTCCTTGGAAAGCCTAAACCTGGAGGAAACCTGGATAAACAGCCTTCCGGAACAAGGTCGAGCCAACTTTAAGGAGTTCAATATTTCCAGGAATTATCTGAGGAGTGTGCCCAAGATCGCACTTGGTATGGATAGACTTACGGTGCTAGACATGTCGAGCAATCAGATTTCAACTCTACCTCCAGAAATAGGAAAGCTAATGAATCTGAATAGGCTTTTATTGAGTCGAAACGAACTTAAGGCCGTTCCAGATGAACTCTTTCGTCTGGAGCTCTTACAGGAACTTGATCTCGGCTGGAACCAGATCAGGACCCTGCCCGGTTGCCTGGGTTGTCTTACAGCCCTTCAAAAACTCACCCTCAATAGCAATCGCATCGAATGGCTTCCGGAGTCAATCGGAAACCTTACCGAACTGGTTACACTAGACTTGACCGACAATTGTTTACAATTACTTCCGACTTCCATGTACAAGATGACTTCCTTGAAGGCGGCACACACCCACAAGGACCTGGAAAGACTCGGTCTGTGGCTGTGCAACAATCCTCTTAGGGTTCCACCGGAGACCGTCTGGCGCAGCTGTGATCTTACGACCATGTACAACTATCTCAAGCAGCTGGAAATAAAAAGCGCCAAAAACCTTAGCAACACGAAACTGATTTTCCTAGGCAGCGAGGGATGCGGCAAGACGAGCTTGATTCGTTCTCTGACCAGCTACATACCGTCCCTGACGAGCCCCGCATCCTCATCCGATGTAGACGCAGCAGCCAAAGTGATCTCGTGGAAGACAAAGAACAACGTGCCCTTTGTGATCTACGACATCAGCGGAAGCGACCTCTATCGCTCCATTCGGTCTCTGCTTCTTGACAGCAGCGTCATCTGCGTCATTGTTTTCGACGAAAGCAACTTCACGGTTGACGCATTTGAGCATTCAGTCGGAACGTTTCTTGACCTGGTTCTCGCACACGCCCACAAGACAGTCGTCAAACTCGTCGGAACGCGACGCGAGTTGATCTCACGCGAACACAGTGATGCCGACAGACAGACTATCCTTGAACTCTCTAAGTCGCTTCTGAAGCAGCGATCGATGCAGCTGAGCAAGTTTCGGGAAGACATAAAGAATGGGAATTTGCAGGTCGTTGGAGAACTTCACCAGCAGTCGACCACCTTGAAGAGTGTCCAGAATTACGAGTTGAAACTGGTGCCCGATGTCTCGATGGTGAGTTCCAAGAGTCTGAACGGAATCCCCGAATTAATTACCGAAATGGAGTCGGCTGCCATTAGCAGAAACAGATCCTCAGCTTCGAGAGTGCGACCGTTTGTTCAGGACCGCTGGAAGGAATTTGGCACGACCATCAAACGCAACCAGAAAGGCATCTACATGGAAATGCACCAAGTGTTGAAACTGGCAGCAAAGACAAACACCGCTAAAACAAGCGATGTCAAAGCCTGTCTCCAGTTTCTGTCGGATATCGGTGAGATCTTCTGGTTCCCAAAAATTCGCCATGCGGCCCATCTAGTATTCGCCAGGTGCAATCTGTTTCTCCACGTACTGTGTCAAGTGTTTCGACCCCCTGTCAGCTCAGTCTGGGATTATAAGCCGCATGGCGTATTTGATGTCGTTGGTCGCATGAAAGAAGCAGCCTTCTTAGAAGCTAAACATCTGCTGTTCACGAATGGACTTGTCTCAAGGCCACTCCTGCGCGCACTCTGTTTCGACCTTCAGGCGAAAACCACTCTCGAAAATCTCGTAGACGTTCTTCAAAAACTAGATTTGGGTTACTCGCCGTTTTACCCCAGAGATTTTTGTAGCAGCGAGCGGCTTCCTTATCTAGTTCTACCCTGCTACAACACCGAGATAGCAGAACCGGAAGTGGAATCGACCCACTGGCCTGCTCTGTTGCCCGACAATTGCGCAGAAATTCGACTCATCGTCGAATACTTTCCGCTGTCTCCGGTTGGATTGTTCGAACGATTGTCCTGTCGGATACAGAGCCTGGTCATCAAACGATTCGACTGGACAGACCTCATCGTTGGTTACATCGATGACAGCACTACTCTAGCGGTGAAGAAAAGAAGCGCCAATGGCTCCACGATGAACCAAATAATCGATATAGCCGTTCGCGGAGTCGACAAGACAAAGGTCGGTGATACGGTTCAACGTCTCACAGTCGAACTTGGACAACTTCATGCTGCCTTCGAAGGCGTTGATTTCAAGGCCGAGTTGATTACCAGCGGCTAGAGATCGAAAGACAGAATGAAGCGAGTGGTAACACAATACGAAAACCCATCTTTGTTTGTACTCTTGTAACATTGGTTTACCGTCAGCCCCTCTTTATGCTTTTACCGTCAGCCCCTCTTTATGCTTTACCGTCGCCCCTCTTTATGCTTCTGCGCCATACCAATAACACGGCCTGCTTTAAATTAAACAGTTCTCAAGAACTTGCTACAATCTTTAAAACTTGTATCATATTGAAAATTGTTAGTACTCTACCAGAACTTTAATCTTATTCTATGTCGTAACTTTAACTCCGTTATAATAAGCCAAAATTTACTGCACAATGCATCATTGATGGCTCAGTCTATTTTTACTGGTCGATTGTAATTTGTGTATAATTTTCGATGTTATTTGTTATATGTAATTTTAATATATGCAGTTATGTATATGTATAGGAGCTTTAATTTCACTATTCTTACAACCTAGGCGGTCACGGATTCACTCATTCACATGGATACTCTTTCAGGAATATTGCAATTGTAAGTCCTTCCAAAATCGATGGACAGCTGGTGATGTCAACATATATGTATGTATGTATGTATACAGATGTAATTGTAGGCCTCCTAGTTCCTAGTTGTCATACGAGACTTTATATAACGCTTAGGGTCACTGAATGTGTACGATGCAACTGCATTGTATTGTACTGGCTCATAGTATAAGTCATAGAGCTCAGAAATGACGCAAAAATCCATTTGCAACACGAACTCGTCAAACAGAAGAGGGCTTTTCATAAAGCAGACCAACTCATTTCATAACATTGTGGATTTAAACATCACTTATCTTTTTTAAATCAGATATAGCGAGATATCGGTTATTAAAAACTGTAGCTTAGCATACACATGAAAGCAGTAAACGGGTTAATATTTAAGTAAAGAGAGCCAACAAAAAATAACAGTCCTACACAAATAATTATATCTGCCTTAACTAAGCCATGTCTGTCTTACACAGTAGCTTATGTCAGGAATTTAAAAAAAATTTCAATAGCAATGTTTGGTGCCTGTAAAAGGGTCAGCGCAAACAGGAATAAAGGCGTGTTGCACAAAGAGTGAAACCAGATTCCGATGCGTCATGTCTCTCGTTTGCAATATTCATAGTTTGACACTTTCGATTAATTGTAAAGAACTGTTTTGGTAATATATCATGTGTCACAGTGAAAATGCAGTCCATTCAGGTGTCTCAACAAAACATTATTGAGCCACATATTGCTTGGGCCTATCCCATAAGGATGGAAGGACATCCTGCTCTTGCATCTCTGTCTAGGATGTAGCAAAGGTTTGTGTTCAAGGGTCTAAAAATAATTATGGAACGACGGGTACTCGTCAAGTTCTGGCACAAAGAATGTGTTGCGGAAAGAAACTGCACTGAAACGTTGATTTGTCAATGCCAAGAGTTGAAAAAGATAATCTCGCCTCTTTTGAATCTTCAGAGACATTAAGTTTATTATTATTTTACTATCGCTACTATTCAGACCAGTCCTCTCCCTCGCCACCTGATCTTCCCACCAACAGTGTATGGAGTGTTGAACCTACTCATTTTATACCCGAATTCGCTAAAGGCGCAAGTACACGAGAAATCTTGAAACATCTTTCTGTTATGTTGGATTTTAATCCCAGCCTCTCGGCTGACAGTCCAGCACGCTAACCACTAGACTATCGCGCACTCCGGCAGAAAGACAGAATGGACGGGATGTAATGTACCAATGTCCTGATCCAAGATTTGGTAGCAACAGAGAGTCTTAGCCGGAAGGCAGTTTACAAGAACAGGGCTGATCTGCGGCGAAAAGGACAGTTCAAAGTTCGTCAATCTTGACTCCCGTCTTTAAAGTCTGAACCCTTCATTTGTTTTTAAAGTCTTGGAACTTCATTTGCAGAACTATAAGTCAGCATTGGATCCGGTGCTATTGAACCAATTCTCAAGGAAGCCGCATTGTACGCCAAAGGACAGGCGCCAGAGTATGCCATGAATTGTTAAACCGAACCCTGTAATAAATCAAGTGTCATTGTAATGGTTTTATATGCCACTGGCGTAGGCAAGGACCCTAGACCACCTTGACGTAGACCACTTCCTAGTGGGCGGCTGTTATCAAGTGTCCAACACCGCACGAAGTCCTAGGCAGACTTCAGAAATAACTTCGTTGCGTGGCTCCGGCGACATAACACTTCAGTCTACAGTTCAGAGTATTTCCTGTTGCCCCGATTTCAATATACACTTCTGGACTGTATATTCAAATTTCATTTCTATTGCACTGTATTAGCTTCTAAACGTAAGAAAAATATCGATCAAATTCGGCAGTTGACGAACTTAAATGGCAAAATGAACCAGATGTGTCTGTATGTCTGTCTGTTTTGTCTGTCTGTTTATCTCCTTCCTTCTCTCTTTACTACATCTTTAGGAGATCTAAATCACGCAGATTTTACCCAGTGTGTTTTTCCACTGTGCATCTAATCTTAGGCAAACTAATTGTTAGAGATAGGTTGCGTAGAGCCGATCAACAATTATCAAGCGAACTCGACTTCGACTCATGTAAGTCAATGATTCAGCCAAGCATGAAGTTCGGCAAAGCGCATAATTTACGGAGGCTTTAGCAGCAATTAAAATACGCTTGATAATCCGTGAGTTATTGGTCAGACTTATGTGTCGATTAAACGAGAACAGATTACTTCTCTGTACACTCGTTCTCTAACCTCCTCACTTGCAAAAGCAGTATTTTGCCCATTTATTTATGCATGCTTTTCTTCAAACATTAACCAGGGTATACGTTCGTGCGTGCAGGAAGCCGGTCACACGCAGGAGGCGATAACAACGACAACGATGATGACGACAAAGAAGATGGTGATGGCGATTATGATGATGATGATCGTGATGATGACAATACAAAACGATTATAAGAACTATTATAATGATGACGATCATGGTAAAGATGATTACGACGACGTTGAGTATAACGAAGACGATAAGGAAGGAAGAGAAAAATTAAGAGAAACTGTCAACTGTTACAGATAGATACAAAGAACCGCATTTGAAAAAGGGTCAGTTACACCTTTAGTGGCCCGCAGAGCATTACGATATGGTCAGTGGATATAAAAATGCTAAAATGTTTTAAGAAGCATCGCCGTGAAAGCAGTTTAGCCTCAGCTCCCGAATTTGCTTAAATCCGAAAGGCAAGCCTTACATGCAGGTATACGCAGGGTCTACCCGAACCTATATGCAATCGGAACATTTAACACTAGAACGTGTTAAGAAATTGTATTAGAGACTAAAACAAGGTTCGCTGCGCCTGCTGAAAACATCGCTGATATGTCTACAGTTCTGTACTGATTCTCTCTCTCTCTCTCTCTCTCTCTCTCTCTGTCTCTCTCTCTGTCTCTCTCTCTCTGTCTCTCTCTCTCTCTCTGTCTCTCTCTCTCTCTCTAATTATCTTCGGATATCCCTCACTTCCCCAAATTATTCCTTTGCTCAGCTCAGTGCTCCGACACACTGCCGGCATTTCACGCCTCACATCACACGCTCTAGCTCTGACCCTCCTTCTCCTCTGCTTCCTTCTTCCGCTTTCCTGTCGTCATTTCTTCGGCCATTTCTTCCTCTTCCTTATTCAGATAAACCCATCTGCGAGGATCCCTCATAAATTCCGTGAACAGGGTCATAAATTGTAGACTTTACACTCAGCTATCTTGCCCACGAGAGGCTATCAAATGCATGCGTAAAATAGATGCGTGCATAACCGAGTGCATATATATATACATATAATATGTATATGTATATATACATATATAATATGTATATGTATATACGCACAATAAATGGACACAATAGCCTATAGGCTATTGAATCCATTTAAACCCATGGTACAGAGCTGACAATTTATTTATAGATATATGCGCACAATCTTTCAGCTCTACATTTACAGCATGTTGTTAAATCACAGTGATTTATGAAGGGCTTCGCCACTACCCTTCTAACAGACCACCCACCCATTGATGTTTCTTTCACTACCCCATCAGCGACTCCACTCTCACGACACCCTTCTTCCTTCTGCCCTTTCATGTCCCCATTTACATTTAGACATAATAATTCCGCGCTTCTTCTCCTCAACAGACTGATGGAGGGTACGCACGCTGCCGTCCAAGACAATCTTCCTCCTCTTCCTCATAGTCCTCCTCCTCATTTTCCTACCCCCCATCGTCTCCTGCTTCTTATCTTCCTCCTTCTTCTTCTTCTCCTCCTCCTCCTACTCCATCCTACTCCAAGTCTTCCTCCTCCTTTTCCTACACTCCCATCGTCTCCTGCTTCTTATCCTCCTCCTTCTTCTTCACCCCTCCTCCTTATCCTCCTCCTCCTTCTTCTTCTCCTCCTCCTACTCCTTCCTACTCCAAGTCTTCCCCTCCTTTTCCTACACCCCCATCGTCTCCTGCTTCTTACCCTCCTCTCCTTCTCCTCCTCCTCCTCCTCCTCCTGCTCCTCCTCCTCCTCCTACTCCTTCCTACTCCAAGTCTTCCTCTTCCTATTCCTACACTTTTGCTCCGTCTCTTCCTTCCTTCTCCCGCTGCGACCGATATTGCCTCCGCTGAGTCGCCAGCCTTGCTGGTCATGCTGCCAGTGGTCGGTGGCTTACGGATTTGGTCAAACCTTTGTATTTATGTCTCGTTTATGACTGATTACTGCTGAGCATATCGACTTTCGCCGACCTGGCCATGAAGTGAATGGATTCTGCAATTCGACATATTGTGACGATGCTTCTTCGACGGCGGCCTTATGCGGCGTTGGATGACTTACATGCGCCACAGGACATGGTTCTGGCGCTCGACTGTTACACGTTAATCGTCAAACACACAATAATTTTAAGACTAACAGGAAAATAAGACTCAGTCCTAAACATCAAGATCTCGTAGCAAGACAACTGTAAGGAAACGTTGGCGTTGTTGGCAGCAGGGCAACTGGTGCAGCTGTTGCAGTCTAGTAGCTAGGCAACTGAAGAGGAAGATAGGACAACTGGTGCAACTGTTGCAATCTAATAGCTGGGTAACGGTAGGAGAAAAGACAGCGGTGGAAGGCAACAGGGCAACGGGTGCAGCTGTTGGAACTTATGGTGCCGCAACCGATGAGTCATTCGTGATGGGAGAATATCGGTTGACATATGAAATTGGTGTCGTCTACAGCCTCGTGACCGGCATCTTCTACGCCTGGGTTCTTCTCCTCTCGGACCTACTTAGGTCACCCGTCTGCAATGGAGTCATACTGTCTCCCGTTCACTGGAATTCCTCGAATCCTATGTAAGTACTTTCTAACAGACATTTTATCCGTGTTCACAATTTTCTCACATAATGAGGGGTCATCTAAACTTTGAGTAAATGCTACTGCTGCTACTACTACTACAACAACTACTACAATAATAAAAATATTATTATTATATACTAATAATATAGACCTAATAATGATAATAATAATATAATAATGATAATAATAAATAACATGGACGAAGACATTCTAGAAAAATGCTGTCCCTAATTTTACATTTTTATAATCCTGAGGAATCACTTGTACCGTAAAATAATAATAATAATAATAATAATAATAATAGTTTTAGTAGTAGTAGTAGTAGTAGCAGCAGCAGCAGCAGCAGTAGGCCTAGTAGTAGTGGTGGTAAGAGTGCTATATCGGTTAAATGCCTGCTTGCCTGTCCTTCTTGACTAGACCAATGATGTCTAGACATATATGTCATGATAGGATGAACTGATAAGCAGTTTGTATTCGACCCACAAACGTATACCAGAGAGATCTACAGTCGATAAAACAGTTGTATGCCTCGTCCACTGAAGAATTCGGCATCGAACATCGTCGAATTCTCTAGCCATGCCAAGAACACTGTGAATAAATCCCAAGCTTGTAACATATTCTTAATAAACTATATATATATATATATATATATAGAACCTCTTATATATATATAAGACCCTCTTTTAGGCACTTAAATATGTAGGATGATCTGACATTTAAATATCGCATAAGTTTCACTTTGGTAATTAGTATTGGATTTGTCGACTGAGGAGGAGAAAAATGAAGTCCTTTCGCGCAGTTGAAAACGGTAAGCTCAAACTCCATAAAGCCGCCATTTCAGAGAGTGCATCTCTTTAAAAGCATGAGGTATAACCCTCTGCCTCTTTGCCTCTCTCTTTGCCTCTGTCTCTTCCTCTCTTCATATATATATATATATATATATATATATATATATATATATATATATATATATATATATATATATATATATATATATATATATATATATATATATATATATATATATAGCCCATGGAGTCTGTCTAAGCCCACGCGAGAATAAGATTCAATTGAAACGCTAGAATAGATAAACGAGTGCAAAATGTGAAGAAATGCATAAACTGGTGTGGCACCTCATCAGTCAGCATCACTTACCTCGTCGTCGCATTGTTATCTTCTCCTCTTTCTTCTTCGTATCCTCCTCCGACTTCCTCTATTCCGACTTCCTCTTCTTCTTCTCATTCCTCTCCTCGTCCTTCTTCTTCTTGTCCTCCTCCTATCTTTCCTTCTCCTACTTCTTCCTCTCCTCCTCCTATATCCTATTTTCTCCCACTCCTCCTCCGTCTTCTCCTCCTCCATCAGCTTCTTCCTCCTCTCCTCCTTCCTCTTTTCCTCTCTTCCTCCGATCTCCTAATTGTTTCCCTCTCCTCCTCCTTCCTCTCTTCCATCTTCTTCCTCTTCTTCTTCTTCTGTCTCTCTTTTCCCTCTCTAGCTCCTCCTCCCCTCCTCCTATTCAGTACTCAACCCTCTTCACCTTTAGCCTCTCTGTTCAACCCTCATCTGCTCGTCGTCTATTTCCTTGTATACCTCTCTTGATCCTCCTCGCCTCTCATTCTACAGTATTTATAAACCATGACCTTCTTCCCTCAACTTCTCTCCTATTTCGTCTTCTCTGTCCACCTCTTCTTTTGTCGTAGACCTTACACCTGAGATGGTGATGCCCAAGATCTTCTTTCCCTCTCTCCTCTTCCTCCACTTCTTCCTCCTCTTCCGTTATCCTCTTCCTCTTTCTCCTGCTCCTCCAACTCTTCACCTGACCCCGCGTCTTATTCGCTAATCATCTTCCACGACAGTCACAGGTAATCGCTGCAGCTTTTCGTCAGCTCTATACCGTTGTAGTCTATCTTATGAGCCCCTCTGTTGCCATGACAACCTAGCTGCTGCAAAAGGAAATCACCACTGCCAAATTATATATGCAGCAATCTGCTCCCGCGTACATATGCATGTACATTTATATGTATTCTTATGAATACCCACTGTTCATATATATATATATATATATATATATATATATATATATATATATATATATATATATATATATATATATATATATATATATATATATATATATATATAGCATTTATAGGGCGGATACTTCGGGTGGAGTGTGTCTGAAGATGACGACTTGAGCGGCTACCGCTGAGGTAGGCAAGAAGGAACGGGAGTAGAGTGGGTAGGGCAGATGCTTTCGGTACCGGGGTTGATGATGAAGGTGATAATGGCCATGGTGATGATGATGATGATGATGATGATAGTGGTAATGATGACGATGGTGATGATTATAGGGCTACTGCTGAGGAAAATTCATAAGAGCGGGCGACTGAGGTCTGATTGTGAAGGCTTTTTTCACCAGACGCAGTAATTGGAGAATGAAGTGCAGGAAGCGGAATGGGAGCAGCAGCAGCAGAAGGAGGAGGAAGAAGAAGAGGATGAAAAACAGCAAGATGAGAAAGAGGAAGAACAGGAACTGCAGCTGGAGACAGATGATGACTAATAAGGGAAAGGAAGCGGGTGGAAAGCAAGAAGATGTTGGAAAGGAAAAAGAGGAGGATGAAGAAGAGTATGAAGAAATCGTTGAGAAAGAATAAGAAGACGAACAAAAACCGAGGGGAAGGATGAACAGCAGAAGTTGACGATGGAAGAGGAGCACAAACCCTGTTAACAACACATCAGAGGAAGCCTTCAGCTGCTTCGGGCAGCAGGCGAAGTAAAGGATCGGCTTCCAAAAACAACTACGCGTGCATGAAGCCGCATCAAAAGCAGGAAGTAACGTTCATGAACATGTCATATTAGGCTTTAATCTATGTACAAATCATTAACAGAAATATAGGCCTGTACTATAGAGGCCTGACATAGAAATTACTTTCAATCGATCGATGATTCGACCCTTTCTGTCTTCGTTCCTTCCTTCCTTCTTTCCATCCTTCGTTCATTCAGTGACTTCGTTCATTCACTTATTCATTCATTCACTTGCAGCGAATGGGTCGTCCAAGTACCACTGATGTGCAGCTTCTGCAGAAATAAAGAATTCTCGTAGCGATGTCTCAAACCTAATATCGACCATGCTTTATACAATATGCAGACAACACTCGCCATACATATGCAGACTTATAGGTTGCATGATGGTCCCATGAGCAACTTGTTCAGAATATAAATTCACACACATACACACACACACAAACACCCACCCACACAGACACACACAGACACAGACACAACCTACACTGACGCTAGCAAATAGACAAAACAACTACGAAAGGAGAATTTTTACTACGAAATCATACACCCATGTATAGTATTATATTACGTAAATTCATCTTTAACACTAAACAATTATTTAAATATTTTATTATCTAAATTAGCGTTGCTATGCTACTCCAGCGAGCAGGAGTCGACGCAGTAACACGTACAAGGCAATTAGCTTGAACAGGTTTCTAGCTACCTGCACAGTGTGTCTATACGTGTGAGTTGTAGCCTATCCGTGTCCATATCCATGTCGTATTGATCACGCAGTTCCATGCATGGAGCAGAATGTTGTTTTACAAACTAATTTCACTGAAAATTCGAACACGTAACTGCTTCTTAAACTCATGGCCACACACTGACTCAAAACACAAAACAGTAGGTTTTTTACATAGGAAAGGTGCTTAACTTGTCCCACGCATATGCAGGTATACTCGGTACGTGTGTACTTACAAATGTAGACCAGTGTGTATACATGTACATGTATTTATGCATGTATGTAGTCCTATGTATGTATCTGAATATATAACGTCTAGTGTAGGAACCTCTTAAATGGATATGAATTTAAGTATCCCATATCCCACAAGTGAGACGTAAGGGAGGCGCTCGTCGCCTTTTCATGGCCCCTGAGCCGGCAATGGACGAATCCCAATGTCCAGGACACGGGGCCAGCGCATCGCAGGACTTGCCGTTTAAGTCCCTACTTCCCAGCTTACGCCGGTATCAAATTATACTGCTTGGTGACAGAGGCACAGTGTGCGCAAGCAACTTGCCCAGGGTCGTTACACGGAGTCGAATCCGCAACCGAATGATCGTTGACCAAACGCGTTACCGATAGACTACTGTGCCGCACAAAATTAATATATATAATTAGACGAATATATATATATATATATATTGTGTGGTTGTATGGCTGGGCATTATAATGTCGTCTTTTTAGAACCTCTTTAAGAACCACGCGCTGTGTGTATCTCAGTTATCTTAAAGTAGACTGAAGTTGCATGTTGAACTACTGAGTCATACAATTACAGTATACACACACGTTAAAGGGTGTCCTAGCATTACGCATGTTGTGATGGCGATGTGTGTTATGGTCGCAGGTTCAAAGCTAGCAAGAATGACCACGTGATCCAAGTGAGTCTCTACGACGAAATGGACTTCATTTGTCCCTATTACGAAACGACGACTGCCGATTATGACGTCGACTTCCACGAACATTACATCATCTACCAGGTAATCCATACTTCGCCTTATTAACATGCGCTGCTGCGAATACCAGCGCCATCCGTAGATATTAACTAAGACTGGATTAGCCTCTGGATCGGATTTAACATGATTAGTCCGAAGCAATGTACTTTGATGTAGCAGTCTTGCGCAGGGCGTTAACCTAGGCGCTGAGGGTTGCACGCACGCACGTACACACACATGCACGCACGTACACGTGCACACACAGACGAACGCACACGTGTGTAGGCCCCTATTTGCAAATATATCCACTGAAAATCCGAACTATATCAGTCGATGTAGCTTAAGAACTAAGTTATATTGACTCGATCCTAATTTGTATTCCATTAGATATGTTTGAAAGCTATGTTTCAGCGCCTTTGAGAGATTCTTAAAAGCGTTGTATAAATTCCCAAATGCATTCATCCATGCATATTCTGTGCAATAATATACATGGACCTAAAGCCAGTGTAAAGCTATTGTATGGTCCTCTTAAGAAGACTGAAAGCTGGAAGGAAGGGTGAAATGGTGTACAGTGATATTTCCCACCACCTGTCGTGCATGGCGTGGCCGATGATTGGGCCCAACAGAAGATCAGCCACTGCCAAGACTCATGAGGCCTTAGATAACGACGCATGCTCTGCAAAACGCATACAATATGCGCATGTTTGTAAGTACGTATTGTTGCAATTTCACGTGTAAGCGGGAGGAAGATATATATTTGATAGAGACACGTGTCCAGGCACCAGCTGGGAAGTAACAGGTGTTTGGGCAGTTGGGTTATAAGGAGTGTCTGAAGGAGTGGTATCTTGCTGAGCGGGAAATAAAGATATAAAAGAAGCAGCATAAACTGCAGAAGGAGTGTTTCTTCTTTACTGTCGAATGTTACTACCGTGAAGTCAAATGATCTGATGTTGTCGAAGAAAAGATGTTTTTAAACGTATAACGTTGTTGCTGGTTTCTACCTCGCAAAGACAACGAGCCTATAACGACCAGCACACAGAATCTACCTGTTTGTATAGCGCCTTTAGGAAACTCACAAGGACAGTCATACGTATAGGCCTAACACATGATAACTACATTGCAGTGTAATATCTGACTCTAGGAAAACATCGACGCAGGGCTGACACCGCAATCCCATATTCTACGATCAAAACGAGTGACTTTCAATTAACCGCTGTGGCGGAAGGAAAGCTCAGACATCTGCCGACCTAGTTGCCCTCTTTCCTCCTCTCGCTCTGATTATCCGCCGCGGCCAGGAAGGCATGAAACAGGAAGATTTATGACAATGATGTCTGAGGAGATTAAGGGTTTTATTAAAGAAATCCATTAAAACTGCATACGCGGGCAACGGCGTCGCAATTAATAGACTAAGAATGAATTGGGATATCTGTCGGATAAATCATTGCGATTAATGGATTAAAGACGTGTTCTTCTATCAATAACTAAAGTTGATGAGATTCTCCCGTTCTCAGAAAGCCTACACATTTTGGAGATGCACAAGTCATTTAGATGTTGAACTATGCAGGCCCTGTTTCTACGTTGCAAATATATGCTCATGCTCCCGGTATATTGTAATTGTAATTGTAACCTGAGATTTATAAAGCGCTTCTTAGAGGATAAACTCAACAGAGGTGCTTCCGACCCGAAAAAGTAAAATAACTGTTAAACAGTACAGTCTTCAGGCGCCTGTGGAACATTGAGAGGGGGCGAGAAAGGAGCTGAAGTCGCAATTCTCGAGGGAAACGATTCCAGCAAGTGGGACCAACGTAGGCAAAGTTGTGATATTACATGCAAGCTATATCTGCCATAGTTTAAATTCTGGTTTATTTGACCTATTGGATCTCGACCGGGCTTCTCCAACGATTTATGATTTGGGCTACGATTTCACTTGAAGCGGCTTTCGATTTTTGCTTTATGCAGTATGCTAACGGCGTTGTACAAGTCATTATAGATTAGATTAGAGTCGACCAAAAAACCTATTAAGCTCTACAAGTTAGTATATTTTTAGCCTGAGCTTTGTTGTATTAGACATTAAGTTCAAGAGCTTCCAATTCCTTTAAATTTGGAAGACAGCTCCTGAAAACTAGATTCATTACACGTCCTGTTAATGAGTGCATCGGCTTACCACTCGCTTTACATCTGTTAATGCTTTACGTTCACAAAATAGCGTATTAAAGAAGTCAGCTGCGTACCTGAATAGGTAACCAACTATGAAAAAGCACACCTTCTGGTGCTAGCTCAGCCTTTCATCCTGGGTCAGCAAATGAGTACTGATGATAACTGGGAGGTGTTATTTGACTCTGGCTTAGTGTTGCAGCGGCTCAGCGGAAAGGTCCTGCAAACTCCAAGACCACCGAACAGCAATGTCATTTGTTGAAAACATAGTGAGAATATGAAACCCATATTCCCACATGGGCCTAATCCGTCCAACGTATGGGCACATATTACAGTATTTTCTTACAGGCTTTATATGTCCTACGCATACAGGAGTATATGTAGGCCAAATGAACCCCATATAAGAATACTGCCATAGTCTCATCGTGTTTCTTCAACTTAATGCTGTTTGGACATGCTTTTGAGAAGCTTTTAAGATGCTTCAGACAGGATTTTACCTTTACTTCCATAATAATTATTTAGCTCACGCCCATTGAGAGCATTGGCGTCTGCGCCTTGGTTAGGCTGAAACAAGATGGACCTCATTGACTCACATCTACGCTATCTGTTGCCACAGCGACCAGCAATCTGCTGATTATTGTCGTATGTGTTCATGCAAGTAATTATTACACGTAATCTGCTAGTAATTAGCAGTGCTTTTGGGAGGTGCTTTAAAAGGCGCTATGTTAGGTGTCTTAATACATACATACATATATATTTACCTATCTACAAAGAAGCATGCATACATGTATATATACACTGTGTCCGGAAAAATTCCAAGGCTTTACGGTAAATATGAAAATAATTAGTAAACATTAATCGATTTTTAAAATTCCAAAAACAGTTTAATCCTGAAATATTATTTGCACTATAATTGTTGTTTTGGCGTAAAAATTTTATAACAATTTTGTCTTCCTCGCTGAACGCCATTTTTCTAGCAACTTTCTTTACAAAATATAAAATTCAAATACGTCACTGTGACGTAATTTTAAACGGGGGCCGTTAATAAATTACAAAGAATTTTGTTGGTAATTATATATTTCAGGATTAAACTGTTTTTGGAATTTTAAAAATCGATTAATGTTTACTAATTATTTTCATATTTACGTAAAGCCTTGGAATTTTTCCGGACACAGTGTACATACATAAATACATAAATGTATATGTGCATATTTTATAATTTTACAAACATACATATATACATACATAAATAATGAATACATATATAGAGTCTAATGTAATGCAGAATATATACAGCACTTCTTAGACATCTACTCAGCAAGTTGACCTGTGTATGTATGTGTGTGTCGTGTTGTCAGGTGACGAAGACAGAGTATGATGACTGCATCCTCTACTCGGAGAGTACAGCCGTCATGTTCCTCAGCTGCACCAATCCTCTTCGCCGGAAGCGGTTCACTCTCCTCTTCGATCCATTCCAGTCCATTCCAAACGTACCCGAATACCGCGCTGGCAATACCTATCATTACATCAGTAAGGACCTTGCCTCACGCTCACAAGCCTATAGCATCTGTGGTAGCACATGCATCAGGGGGCTGTTTGCAAGAGGGAAGGGGACCTCCCCAGTCGGAACACATTCGGACAATGCTGGACAACGTATGTCCAACACTGTCCCAGTGTGAGTGAGTGTGTGTGTGTGTGTGTGTGGGTGTTAGCCAAGATTGTGCTGAGGTATTAAGACCACCCTCACTGAAGATATACACTTTTCCTATACACTTTTTCTTATAGCCGTAAGTCTCCCTCCACTGCTACCAACGACAATTGCCCCGGTGTTAATTTTTGCATTTATTAGGCGGCACTATCTAATGACTTCGCATCAATCTATGGCGCCGAGCAATTGTGAGTGAAGGACTCGCTCAAGGTCCCTACACGGTAACCGTCTCGGAGGAGGCTCGAACCCGTACCCTCCGCGTTACAAGCCGAGCGCTCTATCCAACTGCTACCCTACCCCACGCCTATATGGTAGGCCTATATATTATCAGTTCAGAATGTCTTTTGAGTTGAAACGATTTCATCATAAGCCAGTGGAAACCGTTCATTTGTATGGGCTTCTCCCATAGAAATTTATTCGTCGCTCTATTTTCCACCTGGTCGCTGCGATTCTGCTGCATTCTGTTGTACGTGTTGTTGTGGCGCTGTTGCTCTGCCCCACGTTGTTTACCCAGCTCGACATCCCCCGCTCCTGACATGACACCGAAACTGACCAACCAACCTGGCTCTTGCGGACTTGACTTGATATAGCGCCTGTGAGTAAGCTGGTCTCCTTGAAGCGGATTTTGCGTGGCGCTGAGACATTTCGGAGATTTACATTATATAATTATATTATATAATTATTATATTATATAATTTTCTGTACTGTTTTAATAGTTTAACGCGTTTTGCTTTCCAGCGACGTCCACTGGGACACTTGATGGTCTGTTGAATCCCTATCACGGTGCTTGTCTCTATCTTAACATGAAGCTGACGATACACGTCTGTTGCAGCAGCAGCAGCAGCAGCATCGTCTCATCTTCAGGTAGGTTATGCAAGTGCGTCGGCCCATGAACCATGGGCCACTCGAAAACGTGGGGGTAGAGGTGCTTTTCCCACTTTGATGCTAAGATAGTAAAGCTTACTCATCCGAGACACATGGTGTGTGGAATAAACAATAAAAAGGTTGGCAGACTTGCAAACACGGTCGGCTACCAGGTATCTTCCTCTGGGTCCCCACTCCCAAGCCGAGGCCCCTATAAGGTTAGGTAGGCCTACATATGTTCCAAGTACGAATATATAACAAATATATTAATCTATATATATATATGGGCTTAGACAGCGTGTGTTTGTTTACAACTGTTTGTGTATATGGCAAATTTTAAAGTAGGCCTACCAGAAGTGGTCATCTAGATGCCCAAGGTGCAACATAAGGAAAATGTGCGTTGGGTAACTGCGGGGTAATTTACCACCCATAGGTTCACAGTTGGCGTATGTATGTATCAAACTATCCGTATGCCTAGCGTCTAGCGACTTTTAGGGAACCTCTAAAATCATAAAATGTCTAGGCCCGAAAAGAGTTCGTAAAGGCCTAAAGCCACTCTGTTGATAAAACTGACGCACATGTACAGTAAGCCAAATTATGGACCTAATCGTAGACCCGATGCCTTCCCATAAAGATTCTTCACATAAACCTTAAAGCAAGGCTTTCAATTTGCCTATAGGTCTACATATAGGTGCAAACCTATGTGGCCAAGTGCTGTTATAGTAGGCCTATATCAATTCGGGTGTTTGACAGTGGTTGCTACGTAGGCCTAATGTAGCAGAACAAATAAGGAATTACTACTATTTCAGGCGTTCAGTCAGCTTTGGCGACAAGTCCCAAGGCAGAGAAACGAACGATGTTATCATCACCACCGAATCCCAAAGACGCAAGTTCAACTTTACCGTCAAACCATCCATTCGTCTATACTCCACTACGACGTAAGTCATTGTCTAGATAACAGCCTCTGTTATCATGTGGGCCTTATAATTTAGTGGTGGATCCTGGAGTTTACAGAGTGGTGCCGAGTAAAGGTCATCCCGACTAGTTCTGTACAAAAGATTAATTATTATTTCGAAATGCGGCTGTCCTTTGAAGAGACCATCGACCGATGTCTTGTGCATTATGAAACATTGCTGGTGGTAGGCTCCCAACTTTCGTTTCTGAAGCTGACGTCACGAGCCCCGTTTCTTCGTCGTTTCAGTCATTTCAGTTTCTTCGTATTCTTTGGAGGTCTATTCAAAATTTTAAAGAAAGCTACCTTCTTAAAATGTTTGGTCTATTTAGTTAAACCTCTAGTTAAACCTTGTACTTCCACCGAGTCCAGAAGAAGATTGCACTCGGCTTCAAAAGGGGACTTTGAAGTCAGAAGAGTTAACCTACAGTTTGGTAAAAGAATGTTTGAAGTAGCTGGTCCAGCTGAGTCTATTCGAAGATGCTCTTCAATAGATAATTCTAAATTAAAACTTAAGACTCAGTTATTCTCTCAGAACTATAACTAATTATTATGTTGTAACGCGTCCTTTGAGTAAGACATTGTTTTATTAAGGCGCGTAATAAATATAAGTTGTATTGTATTGTATTCTTTTCTTTTCCTCGTATCCTTGTTTGGTCTTTCAGAGGCTCAGTGCCTTTAAGAGGTCCTCAGAAGAATGTTCAAAGAAAGGACGGATTATATTTACCTCGCTGCAGATAAATATCTGGGTAAAATTCATACTATACAACCTCTGTTATTATTTAATGTTGTTGTTGTTGTTGCTGTTGCTGCTGTTGTTGTTATTGTTATTATTATTTTATGTATTTATTTTTTCCTGACTAGACACAAGACGCGAAAACAGCGTCGTCATAGTAACTCCGTTCAGCTACAGAAATCGAATGGGTGATCGAACATTCCACGTCCTTCTACAGGAAGAACTACAGGAAAAGATGGCGAACAATGGCGGTCGAGGGTCCACCGGCTGTCAGCAGGACCAGCTCGGGCTCACTCCTATGACTGTCATCGTTGGAATGACCATTCTCTACAGAAGCCTCAGCTAAATCACCCGATAGTCGTATTTCGTCAATAGATAATAATTGTATTCGGTGGCGTATTTAGACATTCGGACAGGGGGATTTTGCGACAGATGGCGTGGTAAAATGTAAAAGGTCGCCATGTGGCCTAAACTCTGCTCATTTTTGCAATGTGAAGCTGGGTTAATCCAATTTAAGTCCATGGGCGATTAAGCTTCTTAAACGATATCACACAAAGTGATATCATTTCAAGCGCCTCTGAGTAGTTTGTTCTGTAACAAGCGCTATATAAGTTATCAAATACAATACAATACAAAGTAGTTTTACAGTTAAATGCACTGCATAGCTCATATATGCAGTGATTGAAAAAACGCGGAAAAGGCAATTTTTTTGGAAGAAAAACTCAATTCTAGAGCTAGAAGTATATGGATTCTGCTATATCCTAATCGTAAACTCGAGATTTCTACAGCGCCCAAAGGAAGCTAAATCGCTGGAATCAGCTTATTTGCAAGCGCTCAGTCAAAACAAAATCGACAGGCAGGGTCAGGTTTCATGTCAAGATCCAAATAAGATAGGCAGGCAGTCAGACCGGCTACTGTGGGTGGTGTTTGGAATTGGAGCTATATATAAATAAGCTACTGCACATATAGTCCTTTTGTGACTGGCAATTCCGAGGACGTAGCTAGTCTTGTTTGAGAATTGTACAATTAGAAATAAAGCCTTAAGTTTTGATAGTGACAATTGAAATTGTTATTTTGAATGCTTGAACAGTGACAAACCATCTTCTGTCATTTGATAGCCAACAGACAGACATCCATGATTCACCGTCTACATTAGTAATCGTGTTAAGTAGGCTAACTTAATACTGTGCCTAATTTAACATTTAGTTCCTTTATCCTCTTTAGGCTGCCTTTCCGTTTCATCGGACTTACCCTTGGAATTGAGATTCTGTTTTGGAATGCCGTCGACCGATACCTAGTACATTAAATGGGGCTGTAGAAGTTCTGAGATTAGATTAGGTGAAATAAGGTGTCATCAATAAAGGACGTCCACAATAAATGACCTACTCTTGACCCCTCCGGAATTACCTTCCCTCAGCGGACATCCGTACTGCAGCGTCAAATGAACAGGAAACGCCAACGTCAACAGATGCGGCCTAGCAGTTCCGGCTTATTTAAAAGGGTCTTGTATAACCAGTCGGCCTCCAACACGCGTCTGAATACCGAAGCTCAGTAGCCAGTGACACATAATACACGGTACGGTATAGATACCGCTGAGCCAAGTATGCATACATGATCCCAGAACAAACCGTTGTCTGGCGGAAGTTGGTGTTTAAGGCAAAGGCTGCAAAGAAAAAACTGCATGGCCAAATTTCAATTCGGACATCCGCACTGGGCATAAACCCCTCCCCTTGTCCGCAGTTGGATGACGTCTGCCTCCACTTCCTTGCGGATGACCTCAATGGATTATTTCTAATGGTGTCGGTTCCCCAGTGATGTCAGATCTTGAGGGTCCCGGCCTCCTTAAAATTATACTTTATGCAGGCTGTTTGCTAGAATACTGACAAAAACACCGCTTGCTAGATACTGTTCAAAGTAATGCGCCAACAGATTTTAAAAACACAACTACTTCAGTTGAGATGAAAATATGTAATGCAAGATCACAAAATTAAATTAAGTCACACCAGCAGAATTCCTTCTTACCATCTAAATTCAGACATTCAACTTATTCTTCCTTCTGAATTGGAGGGAAGAATAATTGCAAAGTAACATAAAAAAGACTAGAAGCATTTTGAACATAAACTGAACATCACAAGTTGACCAGGAAAAATTGCATTAATGTATCCATCTAGGAAACAGACAAATACTTAGTATAAAATTCAACATAGGTAAACTGTCTTCATGCAGCCTGAGCAGATCACAAAGCATCTTGCCAAACAATAGCAAAGCATTTCTCATCCACCAGCACAAGAAAGAAAATAAAAATAGGCAACTTTCACTAAACCTTCAAATTATTTCCATCAGTAACGACTGGACCAATAATCCTGGCTTATGAACTGCAATCAGTCTAATGAAAACCATGGTTTCCATTAACCATATTTCCTGACTAAAACGTTTAAAATTAGAGCATGCCTGTTTGACACAGTTAAAGAAGCCATGCCAAGCGAAGATGTGCAACTTTATACTTTCAGCTTACGTTAACTTATGCTAGAGAATCATAAACAATTAATTTGTTAAGGCGATTTATCTATCAAAACTATCAGAAACTAGCAACAAATTCTGTTGTAACGTTTTCAAATAAAATGGTTACAAAAAAATTCAGCAACAAATTCTGTTGTAACGTTTTCTAGTAAAATTGTTACATAAAAATCCAGTTTGTGCAGCAAAACATCAACTGGAAAGATAGGCAGACGGATAAAAGCTCCCACATAGCTTCGGGTGATCATGTTGCACTAATAAATACAGTAATGAAAGAAATCAAATTTCATATAGCACGAAAACAAGTTTGAACAAAAACATCAATCTATGTAAACCAGAATTATCAACAAAAGGTTCCGCATCTTAACAATTTACACCTATTTCATCCAGTAGCAACAAAACTTTTGTTAAATTGTGGAACAATTAGGTGGAACAACAAATGCAAAAAACTGTTAATATAACTGAAAACACTGGTTCAATCATCCCACGAATCATCTTGCTCTTGAACAGACTGCTGCTGTTGCTGTGGCTGTTGCTGCGGCTGTTGCTGCTTCAAGTCGGCTTCATTCCCAGAAATCATGGAATCTCCCTCGTGAATTCTTGGTCTTCCTCTTCCAAACTTAACAAACAGAAATTCAAGAAATCTAGCACCTTTTAACTACCACAAACAAGTTACAGAACATCGCTGACAGATATGAGTTGCATCTTATGTTTGCAAAAGAAAGCCATGCATCGCACGTTTTCACACAAAGCATGATACATCATGATCATCTATTGTAACAAGTGATAGCATAAGTTTGTTTCACATCTGGTTTAAAATTATCAGTAAAGCAAAAAATCAAATTAATAACAGCAAAGTACTAACTCAATCCATTAAAAAATATTTCTCATAAAATTGCTTAGTACCATTTCCACTCAGGCAGAACATGGTCTAGAACAGTGCAAAAACCCTTCATGGCATTTGACTGATAAACAGCTATATAGAGTTTCCATTTCAATTAGTGGTTGACAAACTCGAAATAAATCATCAACTACTCTTCGTCACAGAAAAATTACTGCAAACCAGAGTAGGAAATGCAGGTAACTGAATTATTTTGAAAAATATCTGTGATTAAATGCTTTCACAAGACAGAACGAACACAAACAGACCTGTCGTCTGCTGTCTCTGGCACCAAAGCGACCATCATTGTTTCCAGTGAATCCGCCTGTACCAACAGCATGCATTGCCATATCCTCCAACCAGTCTGGGATCACCTGTTTAGCCTTCCAAGAACATAACATAGCATAATTAAATAAAGAATTCATGCAAGGACCCTTAATCACAGCTATTCAAAAGTGTTATTCTCCATTTCTCAGTGAAAGGGGACAACATCCAAAATGAAAAAGCACATAAATGATAAAAAATGGACTAACTTGTGCTGCCACAATTTGGCCTTCCTTAATATTTCGTTTCTGATCAGCATCCGAGCATACACTGTATGGTACTGATAAAGTAGTACAGCATCTCTCACAGAAAGACTACAACTGAGCTTCCAGCATGAGGGCTAATCTCAATGCAGTAAGCAGCAACACTTCTGTCTCATCCAGTCACCATACAGCGAATTGAACAATAATTAATGGCTGAATAGGGCTACATAGTCTTCCCCTTTACCTCAGCTTAAACACAACCCACCCTAGCCTCCTCTCCTCTCCTCTCTCTGGTCTCCTGGCAACCAGACTTGCTTCTTGACTGGCATCTTTGGACAACCCCAAAGACTTGATGCAGCGCTCGTGAATAAGCTGGTGCCCTGCTCTTAGCTTTTAAGTAGAGCTTTATAAATTTTGAGTTTACGCTTACGATTACACAGTGAAAGACCAACCGCTGTAAATGCCCTGTGCTGTGCCAAGAGTTCTAGCCTGGGTTAAAAACAGATCACAGTTCTCTTTCTGCAGCACTTTCTTGAGGAACCTACGGATGTCATATGAAGAGACCAGATAACTAACTAACTAACTCAAACAGAGCTGCAAAACAGGGACCAATCAAGTGGCCACAGGTTCTGACAACTGGGAGAATGGCCTTGAAATAATCTGGCAACAAGAAGCAAACCTCTGAACTAAATTCTGCAGGAGACAGATAGTTGAACTAGTCATAGTGATCACACAGTTTACCAGATGTGGGGGGAACAAAGAAAGTTCAGCGACTTTTGAAAACTCATTTTAAGTACCATTCCTTAACCAAAGTTCATAATGGTTGCTTATAATATACCTGCTTTCCTCAAGAGCTAACCTGCATTCATTTAACACCTGCAAAAACCACAGAATGGAGATCGGCACCACAGGTGAGCTCTTTAAATAGTAATGCGACATTTCCAATATTGAACTTATTTCAACTCACATCAACGAGGACCTTCACGAGTGCTCGAGTCAGAGATGAATCTCTTTCGGGATCGAAGAAAGAGGTCGCCTTTCCGAGGTTGCCACAACGTCCTGTCCTTCCAATGCGATGAACATACTCTTCAATCGAGGACGGCATGTCATAATTGATGACGTGCTTCAATTCCGGAATGTCAAGCCCTCGTGCAGCCACAGATGTCGCCACCAGCACAGCAGCACGGCCATTCCGGAAATCCCTTAATCCATCCTCACGCTCCTTCTGGCTGAGGTCACTAAAATCAACAAAGAATGGAACTGCAAAAAAATTATGACTTTTTTATCTGCTAACCCAGAAGTTCTTAAATTGGTGGTCTGTGCCATTCTGTGCAGTTCTGGTCTGCAATACAATCCTTAAAAGTAAAAAAATATTTGAAATATCTGATTAATAAATGAAAAAATGCATCAGAAATAGGTCTATAGTGAATCGCTTCATCATAATGTCAAACAGTGGTTTAGTTTAGCAACAAAACCCTTTGAATTCTCCATGTTTCATGTAGGGATTACAAAACTTGCAATTAGTGGGCTGCCAACAATGATATAAAGTCACTGCCAGCAACTAACTTTAAAAAGTTTAAGAACTACTGCTCTAGACTTTGGAAAACTGTTCAGTGCACCCAGACCAAACCTACTTAGATAATTTAACTTCTTGTTGCAAAGTTTATCAGCATGAAATAGAAGCTTTACTTTCAGGCATTTTAAAGATGACAGCACTGAGTAAACTTAACAAAATTATTTCACAATTCTAATTCTCCTGCTTGCTATAGAGAAGTAGTAGAAACTGTAAGAAAATCATCAGAAACCCATGAATGCTGGCAGTTGGAAACTGCGACTGGGTCAACTGATTTGAAAGAAAGTCAGCATTTCTTTTCAGTTCGACAAAGACAACAACTCGTGTGTTGCCTGCAAAATAAACAATTTTCAGATGCAAAACTAAACTCAGTAAATCCTAAACATAGCAGTTTGGTGTTGTGTATAAATGTCTATACAAATCAGTTTAACTAACACAGAATTGCTGCAAAACAACATGAGGTGTGAAATGCAAACACTAAATTACAATTCCAAATAGTGCGAGCCGAATCCAGCAACTGAACTACTGTGGTAAACCGACTGCACAACTAATAAACACAAAGTTATCATTTTAAAGTTCTGCTCACCTGACTGCTTAAGTATTTCAAACAATTTCTGACGCTTTTCTGATTGTGGAACTACATGAACAATTTGTTCAATGTCTTGGCTGGCACCGCCGACACAGCCAACAGTAATAAAGATGTAGTCATTTAGCATTTCTGATGCCAGCTTCTGTATCTCATCAGGAAATGTTGCGCTAAACATCAGTGTCTGACGGCAGTTCTTGCCTGGCATTCCATGTTCGTCAGCAATGCTGCGAATGTCGGGCAGAAAACCCAAGTCCAACATGCGATCAGCCTCATCCAGAACAAAATGTTTCACTTTGGACAATGATATCTAACAACAACAAAAGAAGAAATAGATGCTTAGCAAGTCAGCAAAAAATACCTTCTTTGTCAAGCAGATCGATCAGAGGTGAACTTCTGAAGTTTGTAAGGAGGGCATTATCAAATTTCAGTTGTATTGTGGATTTGTATAGCGGTAATAGTAGCCTTTCTGCTATTCTGTTTCATGGTAAACTCTTTCAAAAATCTGCTACCTTAATTTTTGCAAAAAATTAACACATAAAAGATTTTTAAAACAGTTAAATATTGCTTAAATTACTTCTTGCATATCATTCAACTTTACTACGTTTTCATTTTGATTTTGACAGTTATGACGATAAGCAACAAAGCAAGATAGACGTTCCATCAAAGCCAAAATAATCTTCATACTCCTTCTGGAATGAAATAAAAGCCTTCAATAATGCCATGAATAAACCATTCAAAGAAGTTCTAATGGGTAAATGTCTCACCTTCCCCTGCTGCATAAGAGCCAGAAGTCTTCCAGGTGTTGCAACCACAATATGAGCCCCTTTGTTCAACTGCATCATCAGATAAGCGGTAGAGACGCCACCGTAGACTACGGCAGAGTTGATCATAGTATCATGTGCGAACTTGCGAGTCTCGTTGTGGATTTGAACAGCCAGTTCCCTGGTTGGTGCCAAAATAACAGCTTCTGGCATCTGGACTCCTTCAGAACTGCCCACTGTCTCATTTCTGATCATCTTTGTCAGAATGGGCAACAGGAAAGCAGCCTACAACACAGAAGCTTAACCTGCACCATTTAAGCTGAGAAAATGACTTTGACTTAAAAACACTGCATAAATAATTAGTTGCTTTATACACCACAGGACATACTATAATTTAAAACTCAAACTTTACAGTAGAATTATAAAAACAACACAACACTTTGGAGTTAAATGATGGTCTACGATAAAAAACATAAGAAACTTCAGCCTATCAACTTTAAAGGTCTTAAAGAGATTTAAAATGTATAAACTGCCTTGTCTGCAAAGTCCAAGCCCACAGAAAGAATAATTTCCATGTTAACCACAACAGCTAAAAAAAAGTCCTACAAAAACTAAAAATACAGCAAGAGAGTTGAAAGTAGCTTAAACATTAAGAATAGTATCTAAGAACAGATTGGGCCAATTGGCTGAGCACTAACTTAGTATTGCACCATGCAGGTTCAAGCTTACCAACCCTTAATAGCCACTGTGTCAGGCCCTGAGCAAGTTTTTCACATGGTGGTAGACAGTTAATGTAGCTAAATGTCATCATTATATTGCATTATATCATGTCTGCCTTTAATCTCTGCATTTGGGGCTCAAATTGTACAGAAGAAAAAGCGCACAACCAATCGACCACATCTGTTCTGACCATCACCAAAACTGACCGAACAACCTGGGTTTTACGAATTTGATTTGGTAAAGTGCCAGTGGATGAGCTCGTCTCCCTGACACAGCTTTTGTGAGGTTCTCAGAAAGTGTGAAGATTTACATTACATTAAGAAGAGAGACAGCCCTCAGCATTCAAATCCAAAAACAACTTAAATAAGCCATCATAATACAGAATATATGCAATGTGCTCACAGTTTTTCCAGAACCAGTTACAGCACACGCCATGACATCTCTTCCATTTAAAATCACTGGTATCGCCCACTTTTGAATCGGCGTTGGCTTATCATACTTTGTCTTCCTGATGTTATTTTGCACAACTTCGCTTAGTCCAAACTCAGAAAAGCTGAAAAAGCGAATGTTATTAGCTTCACTCAAACAATTAATTCTTTAATAGCTGAATTTGCCTTAAAATAAAACTGCAATAAGCCAGCAGAATAAGCAGAATAATAATTACAAGAAATTTACTCCAACATTTACAGATGCATTTTAACTCAGCATGCTAGCCAGGTAGAAGACACTTCCTTTGCAACACTCTGAACAGCCTCTTCAAAGAAGCATGGTGATAAAAAATGAGTCTCTTATTAATTACTAAGGCGCAAGGCAATTCACGAAATGTTATCATATCCTTTTCCTGACACCATGAGATAGTATGAGACAAACTCCCAAGTCTTGGACACTAACGTCTACATGGGGAATACTGTTTAATTTTTTTAAAGACAGAAGACCAGTGTTTCAAAACTGGTCATCAGAAAAGTTTACAAAAGCTAAGTCTAAAATTCTTAATTTGTATGTAAAATATTAAATGCATTGTTACTGCCACAAAAAAGCAAAACAAAAATAGGCCAATCCAGTGTCAGCAGGTCCTTCCAACCCTTTTGGGTCGACCTTTTGACTTCCATATCAATCACTGTGAATATCAATTGTTTTCTCATTGCCGTAAACTGTAGTAATATGGTGTTGTTGTTCCGTCAGTAAATGGCTATTCGTTTCATTTATTTCAAAATTCCACAATACAAGGCTTAAAATTTGCCATGAGCGAAAACCTAGAATTTCTCACCTGTTCATTCCGTTTGCTGGTGCATTACGCCCTGTACATTCAACTGGTATCTCATCATACTTATTAAAGTTGATTCCCTTGAGCAGCGTTTCAAAGATGTGATCGTCATCATCTGGAGGAGGTGGTGGAAAATATGGTGGAGGTCTATCACCTGCAATAATCAATAGGCTAAAGTCAGCAAGTAAGTGAAATATAAGAAGCCAATATTTTGAACAAAATGAATGTTTACACATACAAAATACACTTGAATGTTTAGCATTTCATAACGCCATAGTTGCAAACTGGTATATTAACACATAATACCTGTATTTTGTTAGATAAATTATATCAGTATATCTTAAATTATTCTGTTGTAAACAAGAGAATCCACTTCAACATCCAAGACTCTAGCTTAGCTTGGTTTGCTATATCTGAACATAAATGTAAGTAAATAACAGTTTCTGTAACCATGCATGGACATAAAAAACAGTGAAATAATGAACAAAAAATCATATGTTCCATAAACAGAACTTAATGTTTAAGCTCAAAACATATTTACTAATGGTAGACCTTTACAATCTCATGCATTTACTCAATGTGATCTTTCACTTCTATGATCTCTAATTAAAAGCCACATTACTAAACTAATATAGAAATAATTAAAACTCAAGAATTTCAGCAAAACTATTTTAAGAATACCTTTATCATTCTTTGCGCCTTCAGAACTGGGACATTCTCTAGCCATGTGCCCCTCCTGACCACAGTTTCGACATTCAAAGGAAGCGTTCTTAGATGGACAGTCACGTGCCATGTGTCCCTCTTGTCCACATCTATGACATGCCATGGAAATCTTTTTAGCAGGACAATCCCGTGCCATGTGTCCCTCTTCCCCGCAACTTCGACACTCCATAGACGTCTTCTTAGAAGGACAATCCCGTGCCATGTGTCCCTCTTCCCCGCAATTTCGACAATCCATAGACGTCTTCTTAGAAGGACAATCTCGTGCCATGTGTCCCTCTTCCCCGCAATTTCGACAATCCATAGACGTCTTCTTAGAAGGACAATCTCGTGCCATGTGTCCCCCTTCCCCGCAACTTCGACACTCCATAGACGTCTTCTTAGAAGGACAATCCCGTGCCATGTGTCCCTCTTCCCCGCAATTTCGACAATCCATAGACGTCTTCTTAGAAGGACAATCTCGTGCCATGTGGCCTTCTTTTCCACAGTTAAAGCATCCACGGGATGGTTGTCTAGATGGAAAATCACCAGATGACTGCTTTGAAGGACAATATTCTCTACTTGAGAATTTCTGAGAAAAGTCTGTTTTGTTATGCATACTCTCTCCACTGTTCATACTGACAGATTCGCTTGACCTGCTGTAGTAATGTTCCTTTGTTCCACAATCGGGCAGCACTGGAAACTGTTTCTCTTCTCCTTCAGGTCTTCCTAATAAAAATTCCTTCTCTTTGAATCCATCATTAGGCATCTCTGAAAAATTATTATCTTTACTGCTAGGATTTCCTAGAATGAACTCCTTTGCAACATAACCCATGTATTCAGATATGTTCTCATCACTAGGGTAATGTTTCCGCACTGCAGGATCACATGTCTTTTTAGGTACTGGAATAGGGCCAAACTGAATTTCAATGGAACGATTTCTTTCCAAGCTAATAGGTTTTAGGTTTTGCTCGCAACCTGTGTAATTACTCATGTTGAAGCCAGCTGTCTTAGGTTCATGAGAAAACTCATAAACTGAACAATTTTCAGTGCTTTCCCTGGCAAATAGGTAATTACGTGTTCTGTTCAAGCTACAGATGTTTTTCACATCATCTTCCGTTTCCCCTGTTCTCTTTCCCAAGTTGTGACCTTTTCTGGAATCCTCATCAATGATAGCGGCAAAATCATCCTCTCCTTTCTTTCCATCTCTCTCATCTGTCTGGCTGTAAGGTTTGTCTGTCCTTTGTCCATCTGGTTCAATTCTTTCAGTCAAGTCAGCGTCATCAAATACATCCATGTCATACTCTGTAACACTCTTTCTTTGTACACTAATAACAGTCTCTGCACTTCTTCCGTCTTCAAACTCGACATTTAGAGTCAAATTCCTAATGCATCCAACAAGAGAGAACCCCATTTCATCTGAAAACACATAAAGTAACCTGTGACAATAGTTACTTTGGCTTTCAATTTCATAAGAATCATATGCCATAAAATATCAAATCAAACTCTATTCCCACTTTAAGTGCTTCTCAATGCTTGTTTACACTCTGTAGCAAACGATTCCTCGCCTACGATTCCTCGCTCAGTCGATGGACATATGGCGTGTTAACAAATGCATTACTTACTTACTTACTTACTTAAACAAAAGAAACAGTGCACTTTCATTCAGGTATACATTTAAATGAGCTGCTTCTTCACTAGTCGAATACAGATATATCATTAGTACACTGCCGAGTACAGGTGGCTAAGAAAGTCTAGTTGCCCAGATAGTGTAAAGCCTGAACAATGCAATTTTAACAATGCAACAATGTATTACAAATATTTACCAGCAGTGCTCAAAGTGTAAGTAACTTACAAGGCAGAGAATTTCTTTAAACGTTGATAAATATTTTATGGTTCAACTACTTTCCAAATACCAATGCATAGATGTAATAACTTGCTGACCTTGTTTGCAATTCTAAGAAATAGAAACGAGCCAATTTGAAAACAAAGAAAGATATTTTAAGAAAATGGTCAATTATTTTGCAACCAATCGTTAATACACAAGCAATAACACATACGAAGCAACTCTCCACGTCCTCGGCATCCTCTGGCACTGGCCATAATTCCGTCTTCTTTAATTGTGAAGAGTCAAATGAGGCACACAGATGCTGCCATGGAATAACAACAAAAACTATCAAGAACATGTATAACAAAAAGATCTGCATAACCACTCGATGGAATTATGCAACAACAAAGCTACTGGTACAAACATATCAATGCTATGGGGCAGCAGTTCACACTGGGCTAGCAGTTGCGGGTAACTGTGCCCTCATCTGCAAAACAGGTGGCCAGATAAACCCAAATCACACCAAAATCGGTAGTTAAGCTATTGCTTGCACATGCATCGAAGCAGTTGAGGCAGGGCCTCTGGAAGTCGATACCAAAAATGAACAGCTAATGCAGAATTTCACAGCAGAATTGTACTGAATATAGATCCTCTAGGCTATTGACTTTGCATGCATGATGAGAGCTTTATATAAATATTTGTAAAACATAAGGCTTCAGAACAACTGAAAGCTAAGTGGCAGAGACAGTGTATTTTTGTGTTTGGTAGACTTTGGATAGTGAGTGAATTGTTGGCAAATATAAAAAATATATGTAAATGTAAATCACTGCAATTTCTCTATGCCATGCAAAGCTGCATCAGATTAGCTTATTTACAAATGCTTAGTCAAATCAAATCTGCAAGTGCCAGGTTATTTGGCAAGTTTCAGTACCAGGTTGAAATTTGGATATGCCAAATCACCAGAACCTGAGGTATAGGGCGGGATAATTATCTGACCCATTATAGGCCTACGAACTCACCAACACCTCGCCACTTGCAATCACTGCACAGGTATTTCACACCAAAGTGTCTGCATGTCTGACTCCTGGATCTTGACCGGAAACCGAATCTGACCCTTCCTGCCTACCGATCTTGTTCTGACTGAGCCCTTCTGAATAAGCGGGCTCCCGCGACTTAGCTTTCGTAGGGCGCTGTAGAAATCTCGAATTGACAATAAATGTAAATGTACACGTTTTTCTGTGGCGACCGTATGCCCTCGACCCTGCTCATTTTTTCAACGAATTTATCTATAACGATTTCACGTGCTTACTTCGTGTTACTATCACAAAATCACGTTTAATCAACTGTCCTAAGCAAATCTGTAACTTCGTGCACACTGGAAACATCTAAAATATCAAAATAAAATCAGTGATTTCGATTGGGCGCACTAATATAGATTACTGACCCAAACATTAGTCGAAAACCGCGCCATATAACATTGTTTCAGATTCTAAAGCTATCTCAATTACGTCATTTTACTGAATCCAGGGCAATATATATATTTGACGCCTCGGGCGTATAATATTTACACCGTGTCCTTAAAAAGCAAGCTCGAATAACTCGAGCTATATTTATAAAATGTAATTGTGCTAAACATTTCTTTCCTTACTGATTTACCTTGATAATTTTCAATAGTTCATGCACAATCCCTTTTATAATGACATCGTCGTTATTACGTAATTAATATCCGCTGACTCTAATCCAATATGCCAATCGTACAGTTATGTAAGGTAAGATAATGGTAATCTCGAGAGTTCTATAGCGCCTAGCGAACCGCTAAGTTGCGCTAACCCGCTTATTCTCAGGCGCTCAGTCAAAACAGAATCGATAGCAGAAAGTGTTTGATTCCAGGTCAGGTTCTAGACGTTAGGCAGGCAGACAGTTGGACGGCTACGGTGTATGGTGTTTTAAATTGAAGCGGGAAGGGAGATAAGGGGAAGAAGATGAATAAGGATAAGATCCTTGGAAAAGTGCAGTAAAGTTCTCAGTTTTCAGTGAAAGACCAGCGCAGAAATTGCAAGAAGTGAAGAGGTCGACGTTAACGGTCCAGCAGCCACAAGATGTCGTTGAACTAGGCCTGCTACAGTGGGCAGCGGCGTACTCGCCCTAGGCGTGTGTGCTGCCACCGGGGGATTTTTAACAAACCATGTAATTAATAAGCGGCCTACTCTTGATCCAATATAACGTTTCAAGTTTTAAAAGTATACTTCATTTGTTGTAATTTATCTTGATTTATTCGATAGCGCGTTAGTTCTGTGATTCAACCACTGGAATCTGCTGCAGAGCGGACTCCCTTGCGACTACCCTGGGCAAAGTTAATTCGTCACGCACACCTGTTTCAGTCAGCGTGTTGTATAATTTGGTACCGGCGTAAGCTGGGATGTAGCTAAACGACACACCAGAGTTACGAAAATTATCTGACCCATCATACGAACTCACCAACGCTTCTTCACCTCTTATAATTTCTGCACAGGTTTTTCACTCAAAGCTGAAAACACTCCTCTTCCACAAATCCTATCCCGATTCTTTCTTTCCTTTACCTCACTTTCCGGTTCAATTCCAAAACACCATCCACCGTAGCCGTGTGTCGACCTGCTGACTTGCATCTTGACTTGGAACCGAACCCTTCCGGCCAAGCGATTTTGTTTTGCCTTAGCGTCTGTAAATAAGCTGGTTCCCGCGACGTAGCTTTCGTTGGGCGCTAAAGAAATCTCGAGTTTACGATTACCATATGGAACCATATGTAGAACATCTGAGATTCTTCGACTAATCTAATCAGCCGACTTTGTTAGCACCATAGATATAATAATAATGTTATTATATCTATGGTTAGCACCGTCATCGTATAAGCAAAAGGCATCAGTCGATCGATTGTCGCTTATAACTAAAATCCCATTCTCTATACAGAACCAGCTGACTTCCTTCCTAGAGCCCAGTGGTGGCTTGCGTGAGGTTAAGAGCATTTCCACAGGAGCGCCACATTCTGACAGTCCATCATGCACCTTATGAGGGGCGCCGCCATATAACCAAGAGGGGCGGGGTCAACCGCCCCCACGCCTATAGCTAATCCGCCACAGCTACAGCCACAGTGCTCGAAGACAATATACACCGTCAACTGTTATTAACAGATGTGTACGTTATGAGCGAACAATCGATCAATTAAAAAGTTCTCGACCCAGTCAACGCCTTCGTTGGGACAATGTTGGCCGACGTTGAGTTGGACAACACTGTCCCAATGTGTGGACAGTGGGGCATCCAGACAGACAAACACAAAGACAGAAACATAGATTCACAGAGGCACAAACAGGATGACTGACTGCAACTCGAAACGAAACACCAGTGTTGCTAAGACTATGTATGAACGGAAAAAATTATTTTACAGAACAACAGTCAGAAAAAACATTGTCGACGAGTTTAATGTCTCATAAGGCATTGACTGTCACATAACACATACATCTGGACCTATCTCGTTAAACTGAAGTCACTAGCATCAAGACAAAATGAATGCCTTTCGACCGACAGACCGCACTGATTAAGTTAGTGTAAAGATTTAGGCCTACAAGCTACAAAGTTTAGTACACAAATCTGTTTACAGCGCGCACAAGCACACACATGCACATATGCTCTAGATAATGCACTGTGGAAGTAATTGTTTACGTGAGGTGCAGCAAAGGCAACAACTCTATTTTGACAATACCAATAATCGACACAGCTCAGAAAATAATATCCTCACACTTACAGGGCACAGTAGTATATTCTCTATCTGAAAAGCTGCCTCTCTGAGCGATGTTAAGCCCTTTAACTCCAATACCATCAATGAGCAGCATTCACAAATTAACCAACTCACTCTTGATCACAAAAATACAGTAGTACACACACATTCTTGTATTGCTAGTTTGGTTCAACAGTCAGTTCTGTACCTATGCAAATCAACCCAACAAAGCAATGCCAATAAAACACATTGGCCCAAGTTGAAGTTTTTATGAGATTTAAAGACTAGGAAAAATTACACAGTCAACTTCTTAAAATTTGAGACTTAAATTTTTTAAAGAATTAAGCATAGGTTCACACATTTACAATAGCACTTAGTTTCACAGAAATTTAAGCGCACTAATTTACAAGATTTAAAACTGCTTTTCACTCAAAATTTATGCTCTCAGTCGATAAATCTAAAATAAACTGTTACAAAAAATCATTCCGGAAAAAGTCAGTGCAGCCACAGCTTTTGACAAAACATCAGTACTTTAGATTGGCATCAACGACCCTTTCTTCAATAAGAAAAGATATCACATCGACCCAAACAGATTTATATTTCGATTCAAAACACCGCAATTCAACCTTACAGACGACTGAAAGAGTAATCAGAAACAGAGCAAGGGAGACCTAACTGAAGCTTATAAAATTATCACTAGAAAGGAGGCAGTGCAGTGCAACAGGTCTTTTAAAATTAGCACCAAACAAGGCGACTCAAGGCCACAGATACAAACTGTTTATGAAGCCAAAAAGGAACTTTAGGCCAGAATTGTTGACTCGTAAAATGGTTTGGATGGTAGTATTGTCTCAGTGGATATTATCACTGATTTTAAGCAGCTAGGTAGGATTGGCTAATAATATGCAGTGGTTCTAACACAGATTACCTGTCTTCTGAACCACTTAAAACCCTAATGTTAAGTGACAAGAATTAAGCGGCATACGAATGGCCTGGAATATTCCACACTGCAAACCACAATGAGGTCACAAAGGAACTGTTGGACAACAATCCCATTAATCACTCTGAATCAAAACCAATCAAACGCTTTTATTCAAAATGACGTTCTTTCCGGCTAATCACAATTATTCCAAGCAGCGTGTCATGCTGAAAGACAGAAGGACAGACTTAGCAAAACAAGACAATCATCTGCTAGCCGAATCAACACCAAATTTCAGTTATCTTACAAAGTGTGTATCTGATAACTTTTTCATAAATATCCATCAAAAAATGCTTGAATAACTAGACTCCTTTATTCTACACTGTGCATGCTACAACCATTCTCAGCCTCACTGAACTTCTAAAACACAGTACTTAAAACAAAGAACATGGAGAAAAAAGACCACGAGCATTAACGGCACATTACTTTTGACTCGGCAACTTAAGTGTATTGGTTCTGGGTGTTTAGTTAACTGCCCAAATTCTAATGCTCCCACTAAAGACATAAAGGCCTAATGCATGTTCCTTTTCATAAAACATTATTTAGTTAAAACTAAAATTATACACAGAATTACATTGGTCAGGTATCTGAAACTTTCACATGCCAATCACACTTCAGACATCACGCTACCTTACATTTAGTACAGTTCAGTTATTTACCATGCAAAACTCTTGATTACGAAATAAACAATGAAACACTAGACTGAAATTATACAAACAGCATTCCACATCAACTACTGAACTTTTTCAATGAGTTAAACTATGTACAGTAACAATTAACCATAATTTAGTTATTGGTTTACTGATTGATTCTTGTGCTGCTTCATCTGACAAACCAGCAGATGCTGTGGCTGAAGATTTTGAAGCTCATCCAGTTCTGACATTCGCAGGAAACTATGATCTTGTTTATCGATTTTTTTAATTCCACCAGATCAAGAAGCAACATCAATCCAAAGACAATAAGAACATCAGGTGGCAGCAAAAAGACAATAATAAAGCAGATGGTAGCAAAGAAGACAAAAATCAACATGCCATACATAATGGCAAACTGTGCTGATAAAACTATGCGAGCATTACAACATTTTGTCCGACATGCAAAGCTCTTGCATTGTTCATGTATTTTTAAAAAAGCAGATCAATTAATGTTTATGCTGAATGAAACTGCGTATAAGTTACAGGAAAAGAGAACTACTGAAATTTTAAATTTAGGAGTTTTATTGGAATTATCAAATACTCTAGGTGTCAAAATGTTAATACAATTTTATCACAAGACAAAGCTTCAGCTACAGCCAAACACCACACAGAAGCATAAAAACCCTATAAAATTCAGATTCCCATTAAAACAAACAGAGATTTAACAGTTACCATACTCCAGAATTTGGGATAGTCAATTATCCTAATACCCTGACAAATGTTCTGGCACTGTCTCAGCTCACAGAAACAAAAGGTAATGCCTTAAAAAACTGCAACCCAGGAAAACAACTCAACTCATACCACAGACAAGAAATAAGCTATTCTTTACTCACAGAAGAAATTAAACCTCAGCGATTTTAGTGCTCGTACTGAATCTAGCGTGATCATAAAAGACAACTATAACAGACATGATTTTATAAAAGGAACCAAAGTAAATCATGGAGGACCTAACAGTCACATTCGATGGGCCCACGTTGGCGCTTATGCTGCCACCAGTGGCACAAAATGGGCCCAGTGAAGATGGCTGTTTGGGGAGAGACTTAGTAGACACAAGCACCAGTTTGTAGTGGACACCAAAAGTCCAATATGCCTCAACAGAAACTGAATCAAATTGCAACAGTGATCTGCACGTAGACGTCTTAAATATTGGTAGCACAAATGTCAACTGACACAAAAATTACATCTATTCAACGGCTGCTAATAAATAATTTTTGACACAAGATGTGAGAGAATTTCTTTGAGCAAGTACTGGGTTACCTAAGAATCGCTCAAACATTTGTATTACCCTAAAGACATTTCGGGCAAGATTAGTCAGATATAGCAGTAACATGGTCGAACATAATCACGATCACACACTGCTCATTTAGCTAGTATCGTACCAAAGACCAGAGGTGAACAATCACTGACTGAAAGGTTTTACAATAACTCTGCAGCACGGTGGCTGTCATTTCGCATAAAAGTAATGCTGAAAGTTTGAAGAAATCAACTCCGCAGCCGTTCATTCTGAGACGCTTACAGTCTTGTAATAATATAATACCAGGTAAAAAGATAAAATCCAACACTCTTGTTTGCACAATGCCACAGAAACTCCTCATAATCGTGGTCCCGGTGTAAAAGTATAGTTTGACTAAGGTGCAAACATGGCCACAGCAATCCAGTGATAGGATGCCTTTTAACCTCTGAACTTGATGCTGTTATTGACCAAGCTTTTAAAACACCAAAAACTGCAGAAAGCAGCAGTTACTAAACATCTGTTAACTTAATTCAAAAATACTACTACACTATATGACTGAATATTTAGAAAAATAAAACGGTAAATCTTCTGAAGTTTTCAAATAATTCTCCATTTGAATGAGAAATGAGCAAAGAGGTATAAAAGAAACACGACTGAACAAACGGTAATAAAACAGAAGCACCGTGGGATGCATGAATGTCGGGTACATTATACAGACGGTCAGTTTGAACTTTGGCCATAACTCTTTGACTATGTTACCAGAGGTGGACAATAAGCAGCTTGCCAATGACCCAAGTTGCTACAGTTCTGACACATACTTTCATAAACTATGACAAAAGAAATGCCATCTATACAAGTCTCACTCTCCCATTAGCCAGCAATCTTTTTTCGCTGCGGTTAGTTGAATCAGTGGTATTCAGACGCTTGGGCATACATCTAACTAACTAGCGTGCAGACGCTGCATTTGTTGCCTTTGCAAAGACACATTCAGTTTACGATCTCAGTGCTCACGCACAACTGTCTGACTGGTTGCGTACCATCCTATCTGTGGAAGCCTTGCATCTCAGTATCATTTGCAACTGGTCACAATCTCTAGTCACTCAACCATGACAGACAGATATTTCAATATTTTAGTTCCCCTGCTGCCTTGTATGGAACTTCCCTTCTAAACAAGTAAACTGACCGACACTTTCCATGGGGGGCTCAGAGAGCACGGGAGAGTAATGGCCACCTGCCTTCATATGCCAAGGCTAAGAAAACGAAGATGCCTTTTAGCTGCCTCTGTGAGTTGGCTTAACAGACTGATCATCTTCTAAGCCTAATTATTATAACCAAATGATCACTATACAGCATTCAAACAAAATACAAACTGATCAATCGAATATTGCAAATTAAAGTATGGAAAGACAACAGATGACAAAACTGTGGACTGAAAATCTGAAAGTTCATGCTTGCAGCAATTCACCCAAAGTTTCATGAAAGTAGAGGCAAACACAACAGTAACCTTAAATGGAAATCGTGAAGATGTGACGAGTCTCAACACCTAATTCAGTGAATCGGAATAAACAGATCCTTTGTATAAAATGTAAACTAACTACAGACACCAGTCAGCCTACACAACCCATGTACAGCGCCCTTTTCTTCGGCCTCGGCTGTGCTATGGTGCTATATAAATTGTCTTATTATTATTATTATTACACAAAGCAAACCAGTACCACCTGTTCACCCGAATCTGTCAGTACAAGGCATAGCTAAATGACAAATCTATGCTATACAAAGCTAAACGATTGCTAATAAACAAGCTTCACAAAGTGCAGGAATTACTAGCACATTCAAAATCAAGCCTATACAGCAGTGCACATACACGATCAACGAAAAACTCAACTTGGACACAAATCCTCTTTAGACAAAATCTGTTTAAGTTATTACTGTAAGACGACATCTTCGTTGCAATCATCTGCTATTCTCTCCACCTTTACATAAGCCCTTTTGTCTGTCAATCATTCTGTCACTTAATCAATCAATCAGTCAGTCGGTGAGTCCATTGGTGGGTCAGTCATTTTGTTGAGTCAGTTGGTCAGTTAGTTGGGTCAGTCAGGAGGAGAACCTCTCTTCATATGTCGGTCGGTCAGTCGAGTCAATCACCCTATCCATCTGCCACATGCTGACCTGTCCTAGGAAACATTCCTACAATGTTTAAGAGACACAAATTCAAACAACATAAACCGGTTAGCATATCACCAGCTTAAAAAAATTTCACCACAGATTCTACATTGCCCACAGCCTATAAAGAAATGCAGGAGAAACGGTCAAGCCCTAAATGCCCAGTGAACAAACAACGCAAAGGCAACGTTGCACCACCAACAACCATCAATTGATTTCTCTAACCGTTGTCTGTGAAAACGTCTGTAAAAGCATTCTGATACACCGGATAAACAATTTTCATGTGAAAAATTTAACTCTTCAGTCCCTTGACCTATTCCTTCTCATTGGCTGTCAAAGTTGAAGGAGTCAAATGAGTCAACAACAAAAAGGAATCAAGCCATGTCCATTTTTTCTGAATGTGCAAGTGGTGGCTTAATCCTGGTTAAAAGTCTGATATATTCAGCTGTAAATCTAGTGTAAGACGTTTGCCATAGTAATGCTGTCAATTAATGCACAAAGACTTGGCATTCTTTCCTGGCTGCAGACAATTACGTCGACAATTTGGCTTGGCCCATTTCACGAAAAGCAAACGCAATGCAAAAGCAACAACTAAACGTACATACAAGATACAGCAGGTTTCTTCAAGCAGCAAAGGTCTGTTGAGAACAATCATCCAAGAACAGAAGCAATGTTGACTTTAAGCCATCACAAGTGCAACCACACATCTCACTGCACGGCCTCTAACACGTTTCATTCTTCTCTGTCAACCACACAAAATCCTCATCCAGTCCTACATGAGGTTCTGATTTGCACATCTGTCCAAGTTCAATACACAACAGACTCATTTCTTTTGAATGAAAAGGCCAAAAGAAATAATAGAACCGACTCCAGCTGTCAATAAATCTTATCAGAACTGCCAACCAAAATACAACCTCCGTTAGAAGCAACATTTTCAAGCACAGGAATCCAGGAAAAATCATGAAATCATGATAACATTTAAAAAAACATGAGAAGGCCAACAATCTCTTTTTTAAATCAGTGACTGACTGAAGAGTTGATGCCACCTGAAACCGAGATTGAATTCCGCTCTGCAGCTTAGCTACGAGATCCATCGCTCCGGCTGTGATATTTGTTTAAGAGAAAACCTGAGAATCAAAACAGTAAATGACTGAAACATCAAAATGCTTATACAGATCTTGATGCATCAGAACCAGTTTCATATCATTTGATAATACTCCACACATAAGATATCACTTTGTGAATCTACATTCAGACTGCCAAGCCTAAAATTTCTACAGATTCTCATTCAATTAACTCAAGATTTAAGATTATGATTACCAGTCAAGCTAGATGTTTCCCTCTGATGTTAATATTAAACCTCAGCATGGTTCAAGGACTTCAGTGCAATGTACGTACCTCAAAACAAAGAAACCTGAAACTCAACTTCACTAGCTCTGGACTCAGCAGCACAAGACTACCCAGCACAGCAGTAAAAATCAACTGGTTTCTGGATGTTGACAGAACCCAGGCAGAAAGAGGCTTGCATTAGTTCTTGCAGCAGATTATCAGGCACTGAATTCCAGCAACAGACAACCAAAGCAAATTACCTGTAATTTTATTGCAGAAATCCACATCACAGGAACCCTATTTAAGGCAGACCAGAGATCCAACCTATCCAATCTGATAATTTCTGTAGTGTTGTTCAAATAAAAGACAATGTTCATCCACAAATCCAGGCAATTTGAGAGGATTAGTGTTAAGACAGAGAGACAGTCTACCCAAATCCATGAAACAATAAGAATTCACACTGAAGAAGGTAGTTAGATCTTTCCCTATCTACGGACAGGAAATTCGAGATCTATTCCACGTAACTCAAGTTGTGGATATGACGAAACCAGGCAAATTACCACAGATTAAGTCCAAGCAACCCAGTAAAATTTTAAAGAAAACTTATCTACTTAACCCTACAAAAAAGACAGCAAATAGCAATTATCAGTGCTTTACTAGAAGAAACCCCAAGTTTGCAAAGTGACACACAAGGAAAAAAGGCAGACCACTTTAAAACCTGCTGCATACCTCCAAACAAGCTAAAATGATTTAATAACAAGTAGCTTTATGTTGATCTCGAGTGGCAGTCACCAAAGAAGGTCTAATAAAATGAGGGAAAACAAGCAAAACAAACACAAATATCACCAAGCACAATAACAATACCACTGACTGTAGATGTCTGATTTCTTCCAACCTGTTTATCTCTTTGTTACTCCCTCAACTTCAAAACTTGATAAAAGCCATGTTATGTCTTCAATAGTCAACATTCATTTGACACATACCTAGCCATATCAGTACTACAAATAATACTAATAAAACATCTTCATATCAAGCAGACAAGTGTAGCTGGCTTTGGCTACTGAAATTGGCATCAGCTTGACAAATAATATCAAGCTGAGATGGGTAGCAGAAAAATCAACAAAGCATCAGTCAGAACCCATAGGCCGCGAATGCCTATGTTTTCACATAGTTCTTTTTCAGTAGGAATCTATCAGTTTTGGTTTAGTTGTAAGGTTCCAAAAATAAGGCAATGCATTTTATATAAGCAGTCCAAACTATCACTCTCTTTCCACTTCTCACATGCATACAGGCAATTTAAACCACCAAACAGATGAAACTTAACAATAGAGGGGCAAAATTTTACAGCTCGATGTCTTTAAAAAGCTAAGCCTTCTTAACTCAATCTTTAAAATGTCTAATTTTAAAACGAAGACAATGGTATAGCCTATACTCCATAAGCAGGATTCGCTCTCACAAGTAAAACATGGATTACTGGATATGCAAACGAATGAATAACAAACTGCACACTTTGGGGGAACAGTTGAAATGGCAGGAGTTAAAAGCTGACTGTTAAGAGGCTGCATCAAGAGATAAACGATAAAACTGTTAACGCATGCAAAAGAGTTTCTAATTAATGCCCTGCAGCAGAAGTTGTGAACAACAGTGCAATTTAAAATTTAACGTAAGCAGTTTATGACATTCACAATCCTCTCTGGTTTTCCAGGTGCAACTCCATGTTTTGTAATACATGTAGAAATACCGCAAAACAACAAGACAAAGTACCTCACGTTCCCATCTCAAAATTGAAACAGAAACAGCCCGACTTAAAGCCCGACTGGTGGATGCACTGACAAGCTTAAACTCAGATGGCTATACACAGGTCAGTGTAAAATAAAAATGCAATCTATCATTTAACTGCCATCACTGATCCACTGGTCTTGTACATAAGCTGCTGCCCAAAACAATTAAGTACAGCACAGCATTGAAAGTCTTTTTGTTGCTCTCTGCATCAATATGGATGAAAGTGGTTACTGGTTGACCAAAATCGAGGACTGACAGCAGCCGAAAAGCATCTCCATCATGTTTGAGCAAAACGAAGACTGTGGCCAGCGAATAAACCATCATCCGCATGTACATCTGCATTTATGAATGTAACTGAACATTTTTATAGCACCCTCTCAGAACATTTTGAAGGTTTCAGCATTTCTACTAAGCACTCGAGAACAAAAAAATTGCAACCCATCATCTAACTGCTATCACTGACCACTGGTCTTGTCCAAAGCGACTATTTACACCTTCCAAGCATTCTGCAAGGGTAGCAAGAGCTAACAAAATAGCTGCTGGTAATGAGACTTCACTTGTTTAAACCCCACCAACCACTAATAGAAATTAGAAAACAAAAACAGCATACAACATCAAATGTTCAACAAAGAAGCAACTTCAAAAATACACTAAACATTTACCAAAATTGATCGATGCACACAGGTAAAATCGACGGAGTCTTGCTGATGCCATTCAAGAAATCAGAGAATTTTATTTTTAAAACAAAATTTGCCAAGTGGAGCTAACTTCATCCGTCCTTCACCATCGAAAGCACGCTCTATGGCTTCATTTCCACCTTCACCCCCTCTGCTTCCTGGATCCCGTTCCTACCTTCATCTTCCAAAATATTGTCAATAAGCTGCTTGTTTTCCTGAAGTGATGTTCTACAGTGACTGAAGGATACTTAACAACAGGTCAAATGCATGCCATCATAATGCCATCTCTCAATTCAACTGGTATGGATTTGGAGGCAACATCAGCTACTGTCCATGTCCAGCTTTATATATGTATCAAAAGTTAATGCCACAGTAGCAATTAGGCTCATGTCGTACTACCTGGAATCGTGTAACCTCATGCAATGCCTTCAGACAAGGCAATGATTCATTCTGCTGCAGCCCATCTCCGATATCATCACTGATTCAAGATATGAGACACAGGTAATTTTTTTTAAACTAGTGCAGTGACTGACCATAGCATCTCACTGAACCCAGCAACTCCTAATGACTTAACAGTCAACATTGGAATGGCTCCGTGTTTTCCTATACAGTCAGATGACGACTGCTGTAATTGGTGCAAACGTTTCCACCAATTTCATTCTTGTTCAGCCAGAAACAGCTCAAGAAACATGTTCCGCTTAAACTGCACCCTTTACATCCATCAGATACCAATGTTGTAGCACTTCCGAGAGGTTCTTAAAAGGCGCTTCTTCCACAGCCACATTCGTTGAGCCACACTGTGCCCATAGTGGATCACCAGTAGATACCAGGGTGTCTGGTTTATATATCAGTAAATGTCAAGATACTGTACAATTAAAAACTCACAACAAAGTACTGGAATCTTAGACAACACAGAAGTGCACCATCAGGTGGACTCTTTTGGCATCTGCTCCGTTGCTAATAAGCAAAGGTGTCTATTGCTGCTGTAAGCATTTGTAGCATGCAAGTCCACATCTTTCTTATAGTGAAACACAACTGGAAACTTGGGCCAATTTCCAAAATCGTTTCATACACAGACCAGTAAACTATTACCAAGAACTTCACAGCATAACATGTTCAAACTCTGCTGATAATCGCCTAACAACACCTTACTGTCACCGGATTCCACCTCATCTTTTCAAAAAAAAAATTACCCGGTCAGCATGCAGAACATAACCAGGTACAAAGCGAAAAGACTTCTTACGAGCTGGTATCAAAGCAAACTTCAAATCAGCAAGTCAACCGAATCTATGCAAAAAGCAGCAAAACGAGCAGCCAATCAGACAAGCATCGACCTAGCCAGAAAGAAAATGTCACAAAACATGCACTCAATGTTACAGAAGAATTACCTATCTACCTTCCTAACAACTTCCACAATAGCAAAATAGCCGTCTTAAACACTACCATAACGTCAGCAACTAGGACAGAGAGGTTTTCACTTTGTTCGGTTGCCTTGCTGGCAAAAGGACCTGCAGCCAGAGGTCGTAAACACAGCACACAGACAACGCTACGCATTGTACCGCAGTGAGCGTTTCTAGTGAGAAATATGTAATTGCCACAAACAGGTCATAAAACTACTAAGAGATGCAAGCACAGTGACTGAACAACGATCACTCGCAATCAGTTAATGCAAGGAGATAGTGGCTGCCATAATCAGATCAGGTATAACGTTTTGCATGTGAATAAATCCTTCAGAGGCAGCTCATTCACAGCCAAACACTGACTGACGTCACAGCGCTTGGTCACAGAAATCGGAAAATATCAAACGCAGGCAGACCTCAAGGTATCTTACTGAGACGCAAGACTTGCGAGACGACTGTCGCACAAAGCTAAAGCAATAGAACCAAACTGAGATGGCCAGGTCTGCTGCAGTACTGGGCCGGTATTATCCTTTGCTAAGACACGTACAAGAAGCATCAGGCAAAGTACATGACTCGGAAGGTGTCAGGGTGAACAGAGATTGCTCGGGCCATTGCTGCCAAATTACGCTCGTCGCTGTTACCCGAATACTGGCTGCCCTCTCCACTGAAAAAAAGAAAAACAATCATCAGTGGCTTAAAATTTTTCCATCTACTGGCATTGTTTCTATTAATTATTCACTAAGATTCATTTATGAAGTTAATTTATGGAGTCTGGAAAAATGCAAACTTGTTTTAGTTCTTTCTCAAGTCTTCCTTTGAAAGAATCTTGAAGCGCAGATACACTCCAGATATACCGTATATACTCGCACAGAAGTTTAGAAATTTTGAAATTTCAAACTGGGGTCACCTTACACAAGCCAAAATCGCAGTGCACATCCACAGGAGATCACATGACACATCAGTGGGAGGACATTGACACACCCACAGGATAGTTATTTCAGCAGAGGCTGTGCCTTAAACACCAACTTCAATCATATGGCAAAGAGGACCCTGACACATCAAAATATACTGGTAATTAAAAAGTCTCTATCCACAGCCTGGCTGCATCAAAGTACCCATCCCAGTAAAACACCTTTAATAATATACTGGTAATTAACGTCCCTTTGCTCCATCTGGCAATGCTGACTTTCAGCCATCACAAGAGCAACCACACATCTCAACACATAGCTTCCAACACTTTTCATCATTCTCTGTTAACCACACAAAATCGTCCAGTCCCACATGAGGCTCTGATTTGCAGCATCTGCCTGAGTTAAGGCAACCCCCTGCAGTGTGCACTGCAATATCAATAGGTCAATAGGTCTGCCACAAGAGGGAAAGGGTATTGCCAAATGCAAATTCGAATGCTAACAGAGGGATGGTGAGTCCATCACAGGTCGACTTATAAATGGGTCATAGACTTTTCTCTTTCCACAGTCAAAACTGAGGGGTCGACTTATACGTGGGGTCAACTTGTATGCAAGTATATACAGTATGTATGTTTTATATTGCATGATTCTGTTCTGGTCCCTAGCAAATATTCACATTTACATTTACCGACTTTGCACTCATGATACAGGCTTGAAAACAATAAAATAAATGGTGCCACCTACAGAATTACATAACTTAATTTTTCCAGATCAAGGGCAGAAACTGAAGTTTTAAATTCTGTCCTTGCCCAGGAACTAATTCACAAAATATCTACAAGACCATAGATCTCTGGACAAAAATATATCACATAATGTGAAAAAAGTGAAACAAGTTCCTTTAAATCATCAGAGGAAAGGTAATTGTAAGCTCACAATATTTATGCAGTGTATGCACAGCAGTGGCTGATAGAGAAACAGACAATAATAAACAATAAAAAAGACCTTTATTTTGAAAATCTTAGTGATAATGACTATTGTTAGGATTTCTACCTGTCGTGTTCCTTCTCCACCAGATGGTACCTGGCTCTAAAGGCGACCAGATGAGCATAATAGGCTGGTGCTGGTATTGAAACGCTTCGTGTACATCGCACGTACGTATGGCATAACTGGTAGGTCAACATCTGCAGCTCGTCTGCGTTGAAGTGATTGTCATCCCACAGAACGTGATAATGCGATGGACGACTGGTACCCTGTTGATTTGCCAAATATGTGGCTTACAGTCAATGATGCGATCATCATAATCATCGTATACTTGCTTATTTCTGGTGTGATCATCGTAAAAATCATCTACTTGCTTATTTCTGGTTTTCCTGACCTATCAAATTTTGACTGAGATTCTCCAATGGAATACAGTTTTTGACTATGACCTCACTTGAATGACGCCTTGTGCATTACGATTACGGTGCTATGGAAGTCGTTAGATAAGAGCAGATTAGTTTGCAAAAGCACTGTATGTACATTTATTAATCTAATTTTAAGCAGTAGTATCACAGTGCCACTGTAATAATGCACTGGATACTGAATCAAACAGTACAATATATTTATTCTGTTTCTTCATACATTTATAAAGCACCAATATCTAATGATGTGCATCAGTCAGTGATATGCTTAGCAGCCGAGTATTAAGGACTCGCTGAAGATCCCTACAGAGTTACTAGGGAGGGTCAAACCCATACATTCCATGCAACAAGGCAAGTGCTCATCCACACTGCATTTATGCACCACCTGTTGGTGGCTACAGTAAACCAGGTGCTCAAAGAGAGATAGCCATGTTGCCAACGTCAATGAAATCTGTTAAACCTTCCCAAAGTCTCGTTATTTTGCTCACCTGTATTCCTGCATGACTACAAAGATAAAAGTCGAACTCGGTTGGATGAGTTATACCAACATCGACAGTTGTACCCGCAGGTATGTTGCCACTCTTGCCGATCTGAAAGATTGCCATCGGTAACAAATCACATGAAACATTGTAACAAACTAATAAATGCTCATATGTCAGTCAGGACCAGGAAATTAGCACTGACATGATTACTAACTACATTACACAGGATGTTCATTACAACACGATTCATCATAGCATGAAATCTGATATAACACGGTCGGGGGACGTGAAACCCCAAATTTAGTTCAGCATTCAGCTTTGCAACATGACATCATTATTACACCAACCTTGTTGCAACTTGGCACTTGATTCGGCTCCCACAGGCTGTGATAGGGTTCCAGTGTATTATAAACATACATGATGGAAAAAACCTGTGCACAATGCCTGACACTGAAACATCAAATGCCTCATCAGAAGAAGTCTCATAAATATTCGAATAAACACCGCAGCACCGTGAAATGAATCGAAACCATTGTAAATTTCCAATACTGCAGGCAAGTCATACACACCTGGTCATTTCTATCAGCACAGAAGAGTCTAGTGTGATGACGCTTCTGAACAACAATAAAGGAAATTCCGGGCTGATAGTCCACCTCGAGCTTCATGCAAGCCTCCCTGATGGCACGCAGTTCATGAGATAGTACTTGGTTGAACTGTCCTTCACTGACTCCATCGCGGTAGAAGATGATGCGTGTTGGCTTGAAGCGAGTCGATCGGTAGAACTGAACGAGAAGTTCCTTGACCATAGTGGACAGCTCCTGAATGACCTCCTGTCTGTGTTGCTGTATGCGAACGGTGGCAGAATAACGAGACGGATGAGCATCCATGCTACCAACGACCTGCCAACAGACAAAACTGTATCTACACAAACCGTATCTACAATTTTATCTAGCAAAGTATAAACTATATTACAAACTATCCTTTAGTAAAAGGTTTTATGTAACAAAATATAAAATGAAATAATTAACAAAATTAATGTAGTTTCCACATTTGCAGTACTAAGATTTTACATCATCATCTACTCAGATTGACAGCATAATTGACTTATAGACTAAGTAAAGTATCTCATATCCCACAAGTGAGACATAGGGGAGGCGCTCACTTCCTTTTCTTTAGGCCCTTGAGCCAGCAATGGACGAATCCCTAGATCCTGGACACAGGGCCAGTGCATCACAGGACTTGCCGTTTACTTCCCAGTTTACACCGGTGCCAAAGTATACTACTTGGTGACAGAGGCAGAGTGTGTGCAAATGATACGCCCAGGGTCGTTAGAGTCAAACCCACAACCCCATGATCACTGACCAAACGCGATAGACCACTGTGCTGTATAACTTCCAAACTACCATTAACAATAATTGTAGTTTCTAAAGAAATCACTGTTATTGCTCAGATTCATCTTACAGCTGCAATTGATGGCTTGGAACGATCTCCAGCTGGCGGGTGGGTAACATCAGCACCAAGGAAAATAACAGGCTCCTGGAAAACTGGAGGTCTACACAGAAAGTAACAAATGAAATTATATTAGTCAACACGGAAAAATACGAAGTCTTGTCATCAGTACTAGTCATTCTTATTAGAAAAATTCATTCATTTCTTATACTTGGCAGAAATAGTTCAAAAAGCAAAATGCAAAAGTGACAATCATCATAAGCAGAATAGGCCAAATACTAAGTGTTACGTGCCGTATACTTGGCAACAATATGCTATTGATGCCACCAAGTTTGACGTTGATCTTGAGACAGAGGTTGGAGATGGTCTGTGGTGAGGTTTTGTTAACATTCTTTGACTGGACGCATTGAGTTGCCAGGCCAAACATTATGTCACCAACCCTTTTGACTTCAGCTACAACAAAATTGAATTATAAAATCAATCAGTAAACCGAAGATTAGTAATAAAAGAACACATGCTAGGTTTTTGAATCTTAAAGTTGAATACATTCAGTGAAATACTAAAACCTCAACTGGAAAGATTTAAGGTACAGCTAGGCAGATAAATGAAAAAGGGCAATGAACAGGAGATTATACTGTATGGCAATCAGAAGAAAATTGCCAGTATGAGTCACCAGATGTCAACAATCAACGCTAAAATTGTGCCAGCACTGAAGCTAGTGATATTCAGAAAACTAACTGAAAGCAGATAAGCACAATCAGAAAAGACAGCGTAGGAGACTGACATTAGAGACAGATAACTGTTGAACCGACCCAATAACAGAAAGAACTTGAGAAACTGAGCTAAATATGCTATTTCCTCCCTCACACCGAACCCTAGTCTTCTTCTATGAAAACATACATATTAAAAACAAATTAAGACAAAGCCTTAAAAGCAAAGCACAAGCCAGCTGAAGTACTGACCATAGACTGGTGTCTTGCCAGGCAGGACAACCACAATCAACTGAAGACCCTGATAGGTATTCTTGAGGTATCGGAACATTGGTTCGACTTGATCTGCCTCTGAAGCGTATTTGCAGAAGCAGGGCTGGCCCATGATGGGCATTCCGGCATCTGTTGAGATCTTCTGAAGCTGCTGTGTGAAGTTCCTTCAAATAAACCACACCCGCTTCGTCTAAATCATTTTCTCCAGCATCATTCAAAAGCCTAAGCCCCAATACTTATCAAAACCTAACAAACGTAAAATGTACTAAGACTGCTAAAAGCAGCCAGGTCATAATAACCTTGAGCACGCCGCCTGCACACAACTGCATCACTTGTCAAGCAATATACAACAACATGGCACCAGCACAAGATGGGAAGTAAACAGCAAGTCCTGCAATTCAACAGCCCCTATGTAGGACTTTTGGATTCCTTGCTTCCTGGCACAAGGACCTATAAAAGCTATTTAAAGGTAGCAAAACTGCCAAAGGCTGAAATCCACTTTGCTTAATGGTAGATTGGAGTTAATGGGTTGAGAACACTGCTGATGGATTTCCTTAATAGGGCCCTACCATTGTATACATTTCCATTCATATATGGTAACATTACCTAGGCATGACGCTGCTTATAATCACTGTGCTTTGCTTGCCATCATTGCATCCACAAAACCAAGCTGCTAACTTTGAGAAGGAAATGAGCACCTCTAATCTAATCTAAGACAACGAATTCTTCAGTGCCATTAACAGAATGCCCTGGATATCACCATCCACAGATACAGGATAATCCCTGAATAGTCACAAGTTGCAACTGCATTCAATTCTTGGTATGCTAATCTCCAAGATAAACTGACGGTGTTAATCAAACCAAGTTCTAGACTATCATTATTTAACTAAAGAGAACAGTAGAACAACACGTACCTAAGTGCCTCCTCACCGACTGTTCGCTGAGGTGCAAAGCAAGCAATGGCCCACACACGGATCTGAATGCCTTGGTAGAGCTGCTTGCCCCGCATATCCCAAACTCCTTGGTTTGGCACAACTTGTGCCTTTGTCTGAGCAAACAATTAAAAATTTAAGCTTTTTTACCTATATGGAATCCAAAATAATCTCAAGATCTTATAGTTGGAATAAATAGTTAGCAGTTGGTTGACAGAACTAATTGAACTGCATAAGAATCACGCAGGATTGGACAGCCTCTAAAGCAAACTTTTCCCAGAAACAGGATGGGAAAGCCTCTGAGAAACATCTTAAAGGGCTTTGCATATGCATTATATATATATATATATGTCTGTGCATGTATGTACGTATGGATGTAACGATGCACGTAATTATGCATGTATGTATGTATATGTATGTAAGTAATCATGCATGTATCTGGAAGTTTATATAATTTATATACTGTAGTGCCTTCTAGGAACCTCTTGAAGGAACTCCTTGCTAACCCAAATGATGACAAGAACAATAATTTCATCTGCAGACAAACGATGCTCAAATAATGAAAAGCTTCCACGATCTGTTACTATGATCTATAATCTCTAAACTCTCCTATAATAAGTAACAGATCTAAATTATCTATTACATTATATATAACTTTTGTGTTGCATGCAGTGAATTTGTGATGCTTACACGTCCTCCGTATTGCAACTTAGGAACTGGCAAGATGCGTCCCTGTACATCAACCATTTTACTGGAGACTGTTATACCAAAGGCTTGAAGGTAGGGATCTGAATTAAAATTGGCTTTCACGACCTAAAAAACGCAAACATGCCTAAATGTGGAAGCTTTAGTAACAAAATATAAGAAAATAAACAGGTTAGCTTTATACAGATATAATTTCAGACAGATAACTCCCAGTACTTGATCTTGATTGAAATATTTAAATAAATTAGCATAAGAAATTCAATATAATTTTAGAGTGTAAAGCAGCAACTGTTAATGTAGAGGAATCTGAAAGATTAAACTTATAAACAAAATCAGCTCCATATATTTCTACAGCCCTGAACCAATCGAAATCTCATATGTTTGATGTAGTGACGTCTTAATTATCCATTCAGTTTTAGTTAAATTCATTGTATATTTTTTACATCATGAGTTTTAGTTCAAATTAGTTATAATTATTTCTCAAGTTTTAGTTTTCGTAATAGTTAACAATAACTAAAACCTTTGACTTTTAGATATCATATTTCAAACTTTAGTTATTTTTAGTTATGCCTGAGTTTTTCTAAGGGTGTTATCAACACATTTAAATTCGTTTTAAGAATAACGGCATGAAGATCAAACTTAAACAGTTATTAGAATGTTGCTGTGTGCAAGTCAGAAATGACAAAAAGAACAAAAACCAAGAATGTAATCAACATACATATTATTCACACTGCACCTTCTATACACTCAGTAGCACTCCTTCCAGCCCAGCCCTTGGTTTTGAGTAGAAGCATTTTCAGTAAACTAACATGCCTTCAACTTGACAGCTCATTGCTTACTGTGCACTGTTTCTAAGCAAGAAGATGCCAGAGTAAACTCACTAAGTTGTTGATCTCTCTTTCTCTGTCTGGAGCAGATCTAGCTGTAGCCTAAGGAAAGCAGAAGAATACACAGCCAAACAATAGAACAACTTGCCCTAGATTATGATTTTTCACTTTTCCCTTATCATAGTTGAGCTCTGTTATGCTACAAAGCCACCAGCACATGAAAACTGAACTCAAAAATTCAAACTGTCAAATGCAGCTATACAATTTAAAAGAAGTAAATATGACACAATCTTAATACTGGGTTGCAGCACTTTAGAGCCTCTCAGAAAATGTTTGTGACACTGTCAGGTACAGTGCAGTTAAAAAATCGTGGTTAGTATTTGGATGGGTGCTCATCCATGTAATGCCAGGTAAAAAAATAATTACTTGATTTATAATAATGTTTTTACTGTGTAATCTGTAATCTGTCATATCCATTTAATCTTTGCACAGCTGTCACATGTCAAAGTTAGTATGTTTGTATAATCGCCATATATTATTAACACTGTAAATGGGCCAGCTGAGTTTTAAGTGGGTCCGTCTGACCCTTTTCGGTTCACCCATTGACCTGCACGAGCAACGTGCATATGCTATGGCTTGTTTGTATATGAAGTTATTCTTTATGGTATGTTGGTGCTCTAATGTCAATAAAATTTCAATCAATGAGTATCGCATATAAAACAGGCAAACCACATTAGCAATGGACCACATTAGCAATGGACAAATATATCCCAATCAACTGACTCTTCCCCTATAAAGATAAAACTGAATCTCTACCATCCTACCTTAATCATGGTGGACGTCTGTAGATCAGTCAGCTTCTTGATGCATCTTTGCCCATGTACAATATTACAAACCTACACAATCAGCAAAACATAAGAATAAAACAACAAATCTCACACGAAACACATTCTAACAACCTTATGCATCAGAACAAAACTGAACTACTCAAGTACAAAGTCACATGAATTCATAACAGATTCTTCAATAGTGGCATACATATCGGATTATTTGCACATTCCATAAACTAAGTTGCTGCAAGAAAGTACAGAAACGTTAAATATGTCACATATCGTCTCAAACTGTGAAGTACGAGTCCTAACATAACTGAAATCAGTCAGAGTAATAATTTAACCATATAAAAACTTTTATTTCAAAACTACACAGACTTACTTATTAATTTCTTTGCATAGTGGTAAAAAGACGTCAAAAACACACCTCAAGTGGCAAATATGTGTGCTTCTGTTCTTGCCCAACCTGAAGACAAGGTAAATGTGGATACCTAAAAAATTCACAATCTGTTTCGCAAGATTGATTGCTAAAAGGCTGAAACAAAGTAACCTGCATTTCAAGTTTCACTTTAGTTATCAAGGTACACTTGAATATGTTCAAAATTAGAACAGGCCTCTTTTCATATAATTATTGCGCATTAAATTTCTAATTTAAATGGTTCTTACAATAAGCATTAAAGCTCCACCATTCAGTGCCACAAAGAATACCTCTGTATTTCTGTTTTGCATGTTTTTTCATTATAGTTTCCACAATAATGCTATTTGAAAAGCAAACACATAGCTTATAACTGAACTTGAAATTTAGGTACCTAAGAAGTCAAAGTGAAACAAAAAATAAGACTGAATGAAGTAAATTCACAACAAACCCCCTTCTTAAGGTTTCCCACTGTTCATAATGAATCAGGCATAGTGAAGGTCTTCTATGGATAACATTTATCTGTTCATAGTCAAATAAATTCTTTACACGCTGTTGTTTGTAAAGAAGCCCCCCCGCAAGTAAAGAGGAGTTGTTTAGAAAAAGCCTTGTGTAAAGCTGTCTAAATAGGCACTAAAATACTGACTGCAATCTCTTTTTGTACCGCTCCAAAAAATACTTGGCAACTGTACACTCAACAGTCTGACCAGTTTCAAGCTGTAAAGGAAATCTACAAAAATGAAATCAAAACTGACACATTTAAAACCATGTGTCAAGGTAAGCAAAAAAATTTTCCAAGTTTAACAAAAACATTAAGCTTTTAAAACCTTCTTCCACATATCCTGGTAGGAAGGAAAACTTGTCCAGAAATAATTATATGAAGAGCTGCTGACTAGATGACACTGTTTAGGCTACATTTACTGAGTAAGTAAAAATAAATGATCTTACGACTGCGTCTGTGCTGGACGTCGCGTGACGTTGCAGACTCTGTACTTTCTTTTCATAGGCCCACAGTGTGTAATCTCAACTTTCAGACCTGATCAGAGACAGTGTTCAGTAATGCATAAGCAAAAGTTTAATCATCAAAATGTTAGTATATTAAGTTTTTTATTTTTTAAATAAACAAAGTGCTAATTGCTTCAGCTGGATAATATTGTTCTCCAACTATGTTCCATCAATCTTTGTAAAATGGTAAACTAATTGTGATCATGCACGTAAAAACCCTGACAGTCATCAATCTTTGTAATATGGTAAAGTAATTGTGATCGTGCATGTGAAAGCCCTCACAAAGTCAGCAAAGCAAATTTGCGAGAAACACCCTCAGAAGGCAAGTAAGTATGATATGGGTCAAAATAAGTTCTTCGTATATTTATATTTCTCACTGTGTTATTTATCAAACTGTAAGTCCTTATGTAGAGTTTCATTGTCTAAATATTTTTATTTTCAATTTTGTTATGAAGCCCTGTAACAAAACTTACTTTAACATGTCCCTTGGTGCCCCAAGTTGAAGTCATGAACATCAATAATTATGTAAATGAACAAGTCATGTAAATATTTTCCTTAACCACTTTTACGGAGATTTCGTTGATGGCAGCCTCACAAGCATAGCAATACGATTTAACTACTCAATTTATTATTTACTACTCCAATTTACTACTCTCATAAACATTTACGACCCCTAGACACAGCGACTTGAGTAGTCAGAGTTATTGTAAACTCTGACTCGTGCGTTCTCAAAAGCAGCTGTTAACACTCCTCCATCTTGAAAAAGTTGTAATGTTTTTACTATTTGTGATAGTAACATGCGATTTTCACCTAATTATTTAGCAATTCCAGCCCAATCCAGTGTTGTATTAAACTCAGTTTTAAATTCTGTCAATTTTGTGACGGTTTTCTCATGCATGACCACAATTGCTTATTTTATACATGTTTCTATCAGCAATGATCATCACAGGCACTTTATAGGGGTCTGTTAAGTATCTCTTACCAAAACACAAATCAGCCACAACTGAACAATCTACTATTACAGATAGTATGCATGGCTCAAGAGTCTCTTGATTTGAAATGATCAAACAACACCAACTTCATATATAGTAGGCTACTGAACAGCTCTGGAGGTTCTTTATAGTTGCTGTATAAACATATTTGTCTCTGTCGGTCTGTCTGTTGTCTGTCTAATAACATCTGTCTGTCTGTCTCGGTGAAAGTCTGGTGGCAAGCATAGCCAGATGACATGATGAGATGAGGCGTTCAGTCCTGCAGCTCCAAATATTTTCTATTATTCTTGTCTTTGTGGCTCCAGATATTATTAACTATGTCCCAATACATAAACAGACCTTCAAATATTCCATTCACAAATATACATATATCTGCTTTAAAAAGTTACCCAAGTAAAAACAGTAAGAACTTCTAACCCTTGATCTCTTTGGTAAATTTGACTCTTTGGGAATCGGTAAGAGGGCGCCTCTGTTCCTGAATGTCGTGAATGTCTAGCGTTTCTACCATAAACTGAATTACAGACTGAGCTTTGTAGAAAGCGGTTGCAGATACTGGAAACAGAAAAAATGAATGTTTGATTCAAAACAAAGTAACACTTTCAATTTTATACAACAAAAGCACTAGCTGAGTTCAGAAACGAACAACACAGTACTAAAGATAAGATGACTAAGGTAGATGAAAATAAGTAAGGTAACAGCAAAATTGTTAATTCAAACTGATGTGCTTTTATTACTAAGAAGACAGTTACTAGCACATTACTGACTATAATTTACATCACACAAAAACAACAGAGGAAATGACAGACTAAACCCAATTCTACACACTGTCAGCAGCTACTATAAGAAAAGACTTACCATCTATGTTTAGCATCATCTTCCAGTGAGACGGTTGAACACTTTGGTGAAAACCAAACCACACCTCTCGTCCTCCTCCGAGAGGATGGTCAATACCTTCGGGTGGTGCAAAAAATGATCTTCCAGCAGCCAGTCTGAAGAAAGTTCAAACATTCAATAATCCCAGTCCACCTGATAATGGCAGCTGCCTGAAAGATGGCCAATAAGCTATAAGAGGTTTTAAAGCTAAAAAGTCAGCAAATGGATTTCCAAAATCAAGTGTTATTCTGGTATACTAGTCTGTATGCATCAGAAGTGCTCTCTGTAACAGTTAGACAGCCCTTAATTGACTTTCTTGACTAAGAAAAAGTATTGCTTAATGTGCTTTTAGTCACTGAATGTGTAAGGGGTGCACTAGAAATTTTGTGTTGTGCTGTATTTATCATTAAGAAACAACATATACTATAAAATGAAATTCTAAATGAGACAACATTTGGATTATGCAATAATTATATTACTTAACCACGATTATTCAGAATATACAGACTGCCCAGTAATCAACCATGATTTGTGGCAACATACCGTTGTGAACCTCCTTGGCCTTCAGCACCACTTTCAAGTGGCACGGGTGGAGTGAAAAAAGATCGACCCACAGCAGTATATCTAAAAACAGACACGCACACTGCAGACATTTTGTCAGCAAGCTGCAATTCTTTCTGTCATGACCCCATTCTGTCAGGTCTTTTCTCATCTCTCCGTCCTTATTTCCTTCTCTCTGCCTCTGTTACATTTCTAAATAAAAAACAGCTAAAGCATGAAAAACTGATGCCATGGTATCAACTAATGATGTCTGCAAATAAAGTTGTGTCAGAAGAAATGCTATGTAAAGGTTTCAACACCTTTCTAAGTTCTTGGTTCTTCTCAGTGACAGTCGGTATTCAATCACATAACCAGAGAAGCAGTTAACCTATATTTAATTAAGCAAACTTAGTGCAGAGACAAAGGATCACAACATTAGCAAACATTGATCTATTAAGAAATAATCAGTTTGTTGTATATCTGTAATTAATAATCATTATTAAACAGACATTTATAACGTGTGCAATTAACAACAGACTCAAAGGCACATGCAACGACCCTCAAAAAAGTCCTATTGAGTAATATTGAGTAATATCATGATTTACAGATCAATAGGAAAGCACAGATATCGAGGTAGACCTATAAACAAGTTTTAAGCTTCTTTTTAAAACCTGATGTCAAGTGTTTGGCTTACGTCATACTGGACAGATGACGCATGACGACATCTATGGCTTGAATGGCATCCAAGGGTATTTGTTGATTTCTCCCCTCGAGGGCCTCGTCCAGGGCATAGAGGCTCACTTGGGCAACATATTTGATAGCCACATGGAAAACCCTATCACGACCTTCACCAGGCAAGGTCACTTCAAGTTCAACCTAGAAATATAAAAGCTAATTAAACTCACATTAATGATTTCATTGCTAAATAACTGGTCACATCGTTATCCCAGTTTCCCTTAACACTGATATATAAATGTAATTAGATATAATTACAAAATAAGAAGATGGCAAGAGCTGAAGTCAAGTGAAAAATACAGCAGAGTTTAACAAATTGTAATTGTAATCAAAATCATGACATCACGAAGGGGTGCTACACATCGCCTCTTCAAGACAAACTCTTGTTGTATTTTGTAGTCGGGTCAATACCCAGAAAGTCAGATGTAACCAAGCAAGTCAGATGTAACCATGCCAGAGTAACCTTTTCACGTCCAATTGGAAGTGGGTCACGGCTGTATAGGTTCTTCCTGCCATCAAACACAGGCTTCTGTCCATTGAATACCTTCTGTGAATATGACTGCACCATGGTCTCCACAATTTCTCTGCACAGTACATCAAAATATAAATATAAATAAATCACCTGCCTATTCTGAAGTGGGTCTAAATCACCCGTCTACTTCGATGTTGGTCTCGTGATGACAGTCATGGAAAGTCAACGCCTATTTGCTAGAGCTTTGCTGCCCTGTTTCATGTTTGGATGGCCACAGATTCTTTTGCCCCAGACCCCGAGGTAAACCTGTTCCTTTGCTTACGCTTCAGCAATGCAATGTTATGTCCTTTTAATGGTTGGGCCATCTTCATGGAATGCTAGCCTGTGGATTCATATCTACTTCTGGCTAGTAACATTATAATTAATTTCCATCAACACCTGAAAACTGTTGTCTTTTGCTGGGTCTGGGTGAGTGGCCCCTCTGAGTAGATATAATGAAGGGGTGCTATATAAATGCTCTTAATGAATGAATTAATGAATGAATACATTGGCAGCCAGTGCAAAATTGCCTTGCAATATGTCACAGGAAGTCAACTGATATCTTATCTGGGACTACACTACGGCCTTTGCTGCCTCATAGGAAGGTAAGGAACACGCAATGACTTAACAATAATAACAACAATAATAATAAATAATAATAACAATAATAAAAACCACATTACATTATGATTCAATCAAGCTGCAGAAGTAATAAACATGAATGCAACCTGTTGACACGCCGTGGACACTTGTCAGGTGATATGTTGACTTCGTAGTGATGCACAAAGCCACGAGGAATTGTCACTTGAAAGTGGTTGGCCCTGAGATGGATTGGCTGACCTTCCACTCCATGATTGGGTCGAGATGGACTTCGAAACTCTTGAAGAGCTGTAACTGGAGGAAGGCCAAGAGTGGTGGGTAAAACAAGGCCCCCTAAAACAGTCGTCACACTGATACATAAACAACACAGGTATTCTGAAAAATCACAGCCTACAGTTATAACAATAAAAGCTCTTGGCTGATTGGAAAGTCAAGAGGGCATTTTGTAAAAAAATTTCATGCTTTCTGAGCGGTTTTACACTTTAATCAGATCATCCTCATCATCATCAGCATCACTGTCATTGTCATCATCATCAGTGGTGTCCCTTCTGGAGTGTTGGCATTTCCACAACACCGCAACCAGCCCAGTTGCTCGTCTCCAGGCCGTACATAGCCTTAAGTTCAGTGGACTAAGATCCACCTCCACCACCCAGGTGTGAACCTGAGCTGTTCAACTGGTATCTTGCAGCTCAAACGGACTGGAATCAAAGATTAGCATACCTTTGCATGATCCTGCCTGCTAATACACCGTTCGAAGTGGCTAAACAACTGGCGTCTCGTTGTTTCAATCACTTCTGAGACAGGGGTATACCTCATATGCCTGAATATTTCAGCACTGGTGATGTGCAAATAATATGGAATTTGCATGATTCTCCTCCAACACCATTGTTAGAAGGCATCCAGATACTTCTCCAGGGCCCTTGTGAAGTTTTAAAGAAATACAGATGATATAGAGGCTTGCACACGTACAATTTGGACAGACTTGAGACATTATAATACCTTAGACAAGTTTATCCTATGCATCAAGTTTACACGCACATGGTTACACGAAGACAGCGCTAACTAAATCAGGATAGCTAATTTAAATGGGGACAGCTGACTAACTGAGGACAACTGTCTAAATAAGGGTAACTGAGAAGATAGCTATCTAAGATAGATAGAAGATACTAACTGAGAAGATAGCTATTGGTTTCTTCTAATGATCATTCTCCATTTTCATTTTTCATGATAATATTAGTCTCAGTCATTCGTAAACATGTGCATAACAAGTTTTGAAATAAAAGAAATAATCTGTTTGCAGATTCAGATAAGCAGCTTTTATTTCAGGATGTGTTGCTTGATGCCAACCTCCTTTCCAAACAGCTTAATCACCACACATAAGCTGAGGAAAAGTGTTTAAGAAATTTTTGCTAATATTCTAGGTGCTGAATTCCCCAATGGTACAGTACAGTCTTGGACAACATGCTCTGTCAAGTGAGTCCAAAGCTCAACATCAAACTGGTGGTAACTGCACAAAACAGGACATTATGTTTCTGGAATTCTTTGCTGCCAAGTTTCAGTCATGTGCGCAACAACTGTACGTCAGCTCCAGCCATTTGCTACTGCTTTGTACAAATAACAAATCTAGGCCTAACAGTTCTGAAGCAGCTTTTGTCTCAGCTGCACGACAACAAAGGCTATCAACAGCAGCTACCAACAACAGTAGCCAGCAACAAATGAAGAACTGCAAATCCAGAGATTAATTTACAAACTTTGTTTCTAGGTGTCTTTCAAAATGTGCATATTTGTTTTAATTTTCATTACAAACACTTAAATTATAAATCAAGCCCAATACCTGAAACTGTGCTGCAGTCTGGTATTCCCTACATATTCTTCAGAGGGGGTGCACACATGTTCAGTTTTAATATACAACGTCATTTTTACAATACTGCTTATGCAGAAGCAGTTGTAAGTTGTACAAACAGAAATCATATCCGGAACTTAAGTTACTATTGAGTGTTCACTTCAGGAATAGGTCACAAACGACACAGCAAAACAGTCCTAGTTCCTTTGTTGAATGCTTTTAAATACTGAATATCTCAGGCTAAATGGAATGTGAATGTCAACCACTGAAGTACACAATGAAACACATCCTAAAAGCAAATCGATTAAATCAGAATCAAACTGTCAACAACACTAGCACACATCATTTCTGAGAAATATATTGCTTTTGAGGTGAATTCGTAAATTAGTGTGATAAAAGTATCTGATTAATAACAATAATAATAATAATTAATAATAATAATAATTAATAATAATCAACAATAATAATAATAATAATAATAATTCACTTGGAAAACCATAAATGAGTGAAACCAACACTCAGATGTCATGCATAAACTTGCTATTAAATAAATCGCCATATAGCTCACTGTTTAGCTTTTGCTGAAAACAGTAGTCACATAATACTTGTATAAGCAATCCGTTCTCTAAAAGAAACTCTCAGTTACTAATATTTGGATGGAGATTTCACAGTTTTGTCCAACATTCTATAATAACAGATTCCACTGCTTCCCACAAGCAGAGGCCAAGATACAGACCTGATGGCAGGGCAACTGAACCAGGAATTGCAGCTGAACCGATAGTTCCTGGAACAACAGTTCCGGAAGTAGTACCAGGGGGAGGACGCTGAGCAGTCTGACCTTAACAGGCAAGAAAACAAAAACTCAATATCAATAACGTTCAACAACTTTTAAAACGGTTCTACTGACCCTAAACTCCTAAACACTGCAACATTACTTCTCAATTTATTACTTCCTTACATCTGTTACAGCACCACAGTCTGATGACAAGACACTAACCAATGACACTAAACGACAGAACATTGAGATCAAACTTGTTGGAGACCCACACACAAGGGAGGGTAAATTCTACACCCTCCATATTACACACTGATCACATTAAACATTAAACAAAGCAACCAATTGGCCTCTGTCTTACATTAAGGTCCAAAAAAACAGTTTCATAATGCCTTTTTCACAGTTTTTAATGGCACAACATGCAAAGACAAGCAAGACCCATCCATCAGATAAAGTCTTTGTTGTTCTGCTTGTGTTCCAGAGCAAGAACATGAAACGAGAGAAGGAAAAAAGATGGACAGAAACAAGACAGAATGGAGCCATATATAAACCAAAACACAACAACACTGGAAACACAGAGATAGTAAGGCAGCACAGTGACCCAACAAACACAAGACAAGAAACATGTTTCCTATCAGCCTATCTATACAGGACTGTAACAAATTAACAGTTGCACATGAAACTAAACATGAAAGGCAATACATATCAACTACATTTTTCAGAATAGTTCTTCAACATTTCATCAGACCATTTTGATTTACTTAAATGTTTAGTGTGTCAAAGCACTCTAATTAAATTAGTACATATTGCCTGATTTAAATAATTAAACACAGTTTTTGAAGTGCCTTTCTGATGATAACAAGGAACCTGGACCCAAAACAATTACTGCATGCATGCCACATGATCCACTTCACCTGGCAATTTGAACACAAAGAAGAAGCATCCAATCTCAAATTGGAAATTTCCGGCAACTGTCAAATTTATGAAATCTGTTACTTCCTGACAAAGGAAATAATAAATCTGATGTCAGTGGGTGTCTCCTGATGAAATGAAGCACAACAAGATGCAAGCGCTTTAAGAAGCAGCTCATGAATTCAGAATAATCACTGCTAGGTAGCAGAAACCCTGGCTACATGTACTGTATTTTAGCTAATAAACCTAAATAAAATTTACAGAAAATCTAACTTCAGATATCTAACATTGTGTGCAAATTTAACAGCAATGCTTAGTGCACATACATCATTTGGTGCACATACTTTACAAAAGAAAAACTGTAGTTTTAGTGAACACCACAATTAAATGGATCATATGATATGTACTGATAGTTTCTAGCTGAGGTTCTTTGTAGCCAGATGCTACTAGACCCATGCAGTTATTTGGAGATAAGCACAGTTACTGTGTCCCAACAAACGCAACAACTGTAACATCCAAAGGGCAAACAATAATAATTTAAGTAAGACTTTGCAAAGCCATGATCCAAAATGCATGTGCCAAGCAAGAGCATGTAACGGTTCAAAGGAAAGGGCAGGTTTCTGTTCCAGTGGTTTTAGGAAAACCTTGACAAGCTGCATCATGTGTTGATTTTCGGAACTGAACTCTTAAAAGTAATGTCTGCAAACAGCAGACACAGGAAAGGCTAGCATGCTCACAAACATTAAATGTCTGGTTTCAAAGCACCTTCAGTATCACCTACTGCCAGACAATTCTGTCTAATTACAATAAAAACCACGTTACTTACTGTCTATTCACCAAACAATTCCCATATACGTATTAGCACTCTGGCTACATTAATGTCTGCTGTATCAATAACTTGCCAGATATTTCAAATAATGTCAGGTGCAAATGTGAAATAAAATATTGAATACGTATGGGGATAAAGTTTTATGCTAATTAGAAAAGTCCTAAAGTACACAGTTCCAACTGTCTGCCTTACAACTGTTAAAACTGTCAACCTTATGACCACATTTCTGACTTCACATCTGAATGACACCTGGCAAGCATCAACAATGCCTAAGATGCCGAACAATGCCTAATGCTACATAAATCAAATCAAAACTGAACAAATGATTGAATGATTGATTGATTGATTGGTATAACTTTCAAATACAGTTTAATATATGTATAAAACATAATAAAACTTTCAATGTATGTGTGCATTTATGTATCTAGATTATTATACAATGCCTTTTAAGAATCTATCTAAGGTGCTGAATCATAGCTGTCTAGCATATTTAGACACGCCACTAGATAAGCTAAACATGTTTCTTGAAATGCTTCCACTGGCAAAGACATGGATATATAAAACAAAAGAGAGGTCCAGGTTGTGCCTAATGTGCCTATGCAATTATGCAGTGGGGCATGGTAGCATACTGGTTAGAGTGCTCAGCTTGTAACACGGAGAGTATGGGTTCGAGCCTCCTCCGAGATGTTTATCATGCAGGGACCTTGAGCAAATTGTTCATTCACAATTGCTTGGCGCCACCGATTGATCCTAAGTCATTAGTTAGTGGCACCTAATAAATGTAGAAATAAATAAAAAATAGGCATTACGTTTCATTGCTTCCTAGTTGCAGATCTCTTAAGTCTGCCATACAGCATCATTTGCTTCTCCTTGAATTCTGAACTTCACTATACAGCATAGGAGATTTGCTGTGGCTGAACAGTCATTTAGAAAATGACTCAACTCAAGAACCCTAGAACCTTCCCCTTCCTTCATTCCATCAAAGGCTGAAAACCATCTCTACTGATAACAGACTGGCATTGCAGGGTCAGAAGTGCTGCTCAGGAGTTTCCTCAAAGTGGCTCTACATAAATATATGTCTACATTCATGATGTACAATACTTTTGAAGTCTTTCTACCATTTGACAGCCAAAATTCTCAGACAAGAGTTCCTCACTCCCTAGTTGCAGATCTCTTCAGTCTGCTACACATGGTCATTTGCTTCTGGGAAGTGCTCATTTATCTCTCTCTGGCTCTTCCACTGGCATGAAATGCATCCCAGAATTCTGAACACAGAGCAAGTGCAACATAGGACTTTACGCCTTAACTGACCAAACTGCACATATCTGGGTGCTGTAGAAATCTCAGGATTACGATTACGATATCAGAGTAATTCTGAGATCAGTATACAGATACAACGGTGCATTTTTACAGCCATGACCATGAATAAAGCCTCCCAAACATCAACATAACACAGCAAAGTTAAAACCACTTCACTACAAATATTTATCAAGCCACGAGCCCAGTTCCAAATCTGTCTTAGAGTTTACAATGTACTGTACTTAAACCAGGCAGCCTCCCAAGGCTCACAAATATCGTATTTCATCACTGAAAACTGACTACACTAGGTTCCCTTTTTATTGATCATTGTTCCAAAGCTTCGTAATTCACTGCCTAGAGAATTACAATTGTGGACTGCAGTCTCACTCTGATATGATTATCGATAAATCATTCCCAGTGTACTAATATAACAGCTGGTTTAATTAGTTACCTAAACGGGCTTAGTGACATGAATACGCTGTCTGAACAATTAAAGAGTTTTGCTTTTAAGCGCTAATAAATTTTTTTCGAGTGAATTGTATTTCTCCTAGAACTTCTTAATTTCTTTAACTTCTGATAATCGACTGGCCTTTTAGGAATATGGTACGAATGGTCTCTCACCATAAACGTAAAATCATACGTTGGCGCTACAGAAGTTATCAGATTATTTGTTCGTCTGATAGGCCTATTATGACTCCAGACTCACCGGGGGCGCCGATCGGTCGAAACATCACAGCCTCTGTCGCTGTTTCGCCTTTCGACGACTGTCTTCTGTATAAGCCAAATACGAGACGGGGTTCTCCTTTTTGAAATGACCTCTTTCTTTTATAAGCCAAATGAATACAAGATGGTTGCCGTCTCAAAAATTGGATCTAAGATGGTTGATTGGACCGCAGCCACAGACTAGCACCAAAGTAGAGCGCCGGCTTACAATATATGTCCGCGTTCTGAGAAGTAACTTCCAGCAATAACAATGTAAATGTTTTAATGTAAATGTACACGTTTTCTATAGCGACCGTATGGCCTCGACTCTACTCATTTTCAACGAATTTATCGGGTGAGGTCCTTCACCACCGCTGCCCGTTTGAATGAGCGCCGCATCATTTAAGTTCCCTGTGTACTGAGCCGCTGATTCAGATCTATGAAATAAGCCACTCTGGGTATACGAATCGGCATCACCACGCACAGTACCGGTACGCAGGGCTGCGATCACAATACCGCGCATCTTACTGTCAAGCATGAGTACCACACATCTTTGCCTGTACCGTCACATTTATAACCTCGCGTCTCGGTCGTGGCTTATTTCAGATTTGGCTTATTTCAGATTTGGACCTCAGGCTAGCATTCAAAAGGGTAGCGGTGGTAAATGATCTCATCCGATTAATTCATTGAAAACTGAGCAGGGTTGAGGACATACGGTCGCTGTACAAATACGTGTACATTTGCATCTAACCTCTACTTATTGATCAAAGGTTCGCAGAAATACGTGATATTCAACGGAAACAAGAAATCAGTCCATCTTTAAGAGGTACAAGCCCATCAACTAGCCTCTTTTGATTAGGTGGGTCTAGCAAAAGAGTGCACAAAAATCAGATTTAAATGAACTTCCCCGGGTCAAACTACATTTTAATATACACACACATTTTTAGTGACTGACAGAATAATATTTATTGTCAAAAGATCGTTACAAATGCTTTGCAGTAAAAATGAATCATTATGTTGTTTAACGAACTGCAAAGCAGGACTCAATTAGTTTGTACAAAATAGCATTATTAGAGTTTGGCTTCGTGCTAGAGATCTATAGCTGAAAAACATATATACGGTACAATAAGGAACAGAGGAACATCTGCATATATGTCTTCCGCGGCATAGGTATATCTATGTTCCGCGGATGTATTTCTTTCGCCGGAAGTAGGCTTATAAATGCTGTGATGCGTGGATGCTGACAAAATATGCGGCAAAGAACTAAAAAAGTTGATGCCAGTAAAGATGCGAAAGCAGCATCAGAGGGGGACGCTGGAGTTGTCCCATCAACAAACGACGCGCCTGTATGGTTAAATCTTAACATTGCTATTATTGCAATTAAGTAGTAAGCTGATTGTTTTAAAACGTTCGCAGGAGAACCTAGCTACATCAGTAGATGTGTACGCCAAGGAGCCTCTATGCGTGTGGATCCAGTGTTTGCGTGCCGATCGTGGCTTATTTCAGGGATTTAAATTTCGGGCTAGTATGGTCCGTGCACGGGGACCTTAAATGGCGTGGCGCCCATTCAAACGGGCATGGCTGGTGGAGGATCTCGCCCGATAGCAGGGTCGAGGCCATACGGTCGCTATATAAAAACTGTAGATTTACATTTAGTAATTTAGTAAACAAATAACCCACAATCCCAATACTGCGACCTGATCGCTTGACTCTTTAAATGATGCTAGAGAGCCGCTTCCCACTGTAGCTACACTGAGTCATTTCCAAGTGTCCACAGATCTGATGGCAAAACGTACTTTCTCACATCCAGTCTAAATCATTCATGTGAGGCTTCAGCTGGTGACTCTATGGTCACTGTTAAATGTCTTTCATTATAAACGTTGTAACTGCTTGCACAGATTCATATAAATGGTATGATTTGCTGTTGTAGTTTACAAAGTCTTGGCCATATGAACTGGTCAAGAAGTGCTTAACGTTTTTAAAGTACACTTTCATCATTCTGCTAATTCCACCTTTGCTTAATTATGCGGCTCTTTTGCGGGAATACAGTGTTCTTATGCCACAAGGTATCCTTGAAATTGTATTATTATAATATTAGTTGATTTTAGGGTTCTGTTCAGCATATAATGTAAACACGATTTGTTCAGTGTTAGTATGCTAGCAGTTATGAAATTAGTTTCAGTAAGTTGCCATTATAGTACAACAATTTCCATATTACAGCTTAACTTTGATAAAATTTGACTTTGTCTCTATCAGTCTGATTGCCTACTACTCCTCAAAAGACACTGACACCAAAAGAATTTAAGTGTTAGGTCATGACATGTGTTTGGATTGTTTTTCTTATTATTCATTTGTTTGTTACGTGTTTATAGGTGCACTCTATGATGTTGGCTTTGGGCAGAAAATGTTTATGACATGCAATGGAACTGGCTTACCAACTGGTTTGTGAATCATATATTCAGCTGTATTTTAACGTAAATCGTATTTCAGATCATTAGTATGTAACTTTGGAGAGTGTTTTGAATTTACTATAGTTACAACAGATTAAATAAGCTTGATTGAAAGCCCACAGTAAGCAGTAAAATTCTAGAAAAATGAAAACCAAATGATGGTGATAAATTTGCTTGATGGCTTAGGCCAGAACTAGGAATAATATCTGTACAAGAGGATCATAAGGATTTTAAATTCAAAAACAACATATTCTTAAAGCCAAAAATTACTAATCTCAAAACGTATTGCTTGATGAAAAACTGTTGATTATTTTATTTTCTTGTGCTTTTGTTTTTCAAGTGATTCTCGATGCCCCAACTGGAATGTCATCCGATGCATGGACGCTGATTTTTAACGACATTTCAAAGACAACCAAAGTATAACAACAGCTGTTTAGGTGTTTATTTTTAAGTACCCAGTAATTACCATAAAATATGTTGATAGCTTGCAAAGTTATTTTATACTAGGTGGAAGCCATAGAGAAACAGACCTGAAACTTGAGACACAAAGTTACTTTGTTTTTCGAAAGTCATTATGTAATCTAGAATGATTTTAATAGGAGAGTTTTTATTAACTTTGAGTGACACTGTTTTGTGTGGACTTGTTTCCTCATCTTTGCTGGCTGTTTCTGCATCTTTTCAGATTTCTCTCATGGCTTTCAAATTAACTTGCCCAGGGATTTAGTTTCCACATTGATTTTAGCTTGCTGATGCCTTGAACATTATTACAGTGGTGCTATAAAAGTTCTCTAGTTATTATGAATATCTGGTTTAGGTATGCATGTATGACAGAGCTGGGCTTGGATTCAGTGAAAGACCTTACCAGGTTATCCTTTTTGTTAAATCATTTAACTGCTTCTGCTCGTTTCCGTGCATTCAAAAATCATTTCAGTTCATCTTATCTGCTTTTTAAATCGATTAGCCTAAAGTTAATAGTTTTCAAGAAATGGAATTTCACAGTGGGTTACTGTTATCCATAGTAATGAACATTGTGGTAGTAGTGGTGTAAAACATGAAAGGCTTCTCTAAAGCTATTGAAGTTGCCCATAATGGAAAGGCTGAATGCAGTAAGATTTCACAAACTATCGTTGTATAGACAATAGGAATTTAGCAGAATATGAATACAGATGGAAAGGTTGAATGCAGTAAGATTTCACAAACTATAGTTATATGGATAATAGGAATTTATCAGAATATGAATACAGGTGGAAAGGTTGAATGCAGTAAGATTTAACAAACTATAATTTTATAGACAACAGAAATTTAGCAGAATATGAATTTGTGTATCAAAGTGCCAAACTATACTGCCCCTTGGCTGCTGCAGATTTGTGTAGGAAGAGCTAATTTTGGAAATTCTGAGTTTCGTTGTCTGATGTAGCTAAGAAGTAGCTATGGAGTTTGAAACACTGTGCTTGCTGATTTGGTTCAAAAGTTACTTTGAACTAGTCAAAAAAGTGAAATTATAAATTCTTACAGGCTGTTCAGAATGAAACTGAAGATGACCAGAAAAAGAGAAATCGTTGGCAGCCATATACAGTTGAGAGGTAGGCAATAGTCATATGAATTACGGAAGTAAAATAGCATATTACTGCTGTGCTACATTCCGCATCCTATGCTTTTTTGTTGGCCTCTTCACTGAACTCTAAGTAACATTAGAAGACTAAATTGATTACATTACCAGATCAGTGCTTTGGCTCCCAAAAGGAACCAAACACCCTAATCTTACGGCTCCCAATTCCAGCAAGCAAATTAGCAGATAGCAACTTGTGTTATGTGTAAGATTCGCACTTAAACTGCATACATATGGAGATTCGCAATAAAGTGGTGCTGACAAGATCAAGCATTTTGATTAATGAGATATTGTTTTACTTTGGGTTTGAATTGGCAGGGTAAATATGTGATGGTTGAGTGCAGTATCTCCAGAGAATAGGTTCAGCGGTTACTACTTAGAACTGTGTTGTGATAGTGAACCAAAATACTGCATACATCTTATTTGTATTATTATCATCATTATTACAAAATTTTTAGTGTGCAGAGTCACACAGAAATGCAAATATGAGGTGTGGTTAGTCATTTGCCAGCTGAAATCCAGATATACAAATGTTTGAAAGCCGGTGAAAAATACCAGTAATCAGTTTTGAGGCATTTCTTGAAGGAAAAAGAGAGGTTCTCTTGACCAACTGGAAACAAATGTTTGCAATTTTCTAGGATGGTGGACGACTTGCATCGTCTGGTAACATTCAGCAGTCAGCAACAAAGACCACTGATTCTAGTTGGTGCAGAAATGGGGGCCCTTGTTTCCCGGTTCTTTGCACAGATCTATGAAGGGTAAATCTTATTTAAGATTTAGTTATTTAGTTGATTTACTGTGCAGATTTAGATATTCAGATATAGACATTTAGTTAATCTACTATTGCTAATAGTATTATTATTTTATTAACTGAAGATATAAATTATCCAGAAAGTCCAGCGTGGTAGTAGAAATTATTGAAAATATTAAATTTAACCTAAAATGAAGGTAAAGCTAAGATGTGGATGAGTTGGTTATTTTCATACCGACTGAAATGGCTGCTGGCCATAAGTATTTAGAAGATCAGGATCGATTCTTTCTCATGCCTCATTATGTTTCTTGGAATGTAGACCTAATCATTATGTCTGTTGTATACTGAATTTTGATTTTAGTACCGTTAAAAAATCTATTTGCACCAGCAGGATTTGTAACTAATATTGGCATTCAGTTATGCTAACTGTTACTTATTTGATCATGAAATATTAAAATTTACACAAAACAAAGATGAGACATCCTGACACCATGTACCAGATTGTTATGAAACGCTAGCGTCTAAAAGGTACCAGGGTGTACGTTGTCCTGGAACAACCTTGGAGAATAGACAAGAAATGATTTCAATCAATCCTTGCCAGAAAGTGTTAAATTTAAATGGGCTGTATAATCTATTCTAACCTGAATGAAATTCCTTTTGTTTTAGAGATGTAACGGATGTTGTTCTCATTGAACCGCTGTCTGAGGATTTGTTTTCGTATGATTCAGATGTTTGGAAGCACTATTGGTATGTTGTTTTGCTTCTCACTAGCCTAACAGATGGTAGAGTTCTGAAAGAATGACAGGGTCGTCTGTCTGGTGCAACCAAAGAAGGTCTCAACTGGCGGTCTTGTACAGGCACGCTTAGACGAAGTAACAAATTCCCATCCACAGTTGATGTGTATTCAGCGTTCCACTGATAATGAATGACACCAAGCCAAATTCGTGCCTCCGATTCGCATTCTGTGTCTCCGATTCGCATTTTGATGTGACTTTGGGCGCGTTACAAATTTTCATAATAATAATAATAAATGAGCACTTGCAGTACTTAGTTCTACTCATTGACTGATCATTCCAGGGTTGCCCGATGAATAACGCTGACTATGTTTGTAACAGTTTTCCACTGGTGTTTTTTGAGAAGGTTTACTGATACTGGATTGTTACCATTTCACGAATGCTGTGGTTTGTCTGCATTGTTAGGTCTGATCATCTGGTGCCTGGTTATCAGGCGATGCAGCTGTCTGCTGCTGTTGGTCTGACGCGACTGGCGCTAATGGTTGGTGCCACTGACTTTCCAATGAGTGACGTTGCAGATAGACTGCCTGAAGAGGTCATCAATCGACAGGTTTGTCTCTTGTTCATTCAGAGGACATCTGTCTGTGTACTCAGCCAAGGCTACCAGCCAAGCCCTAGTGAAGAGAACAGTTTCCAAATGGTGGCTGAGGGATGTGTGGGTGCAGCATCTTCCACAGTCTTCAAAGGGCTGCTTGGCATTGGACTTCGTGTGGTGCAAGTGTCATCTCCTGTAGGTGCGCCTCTTCTTGGTGCTGTGTAATCCAGGAACTCTGAACATGGTGCTATCAGTTCTGGATGGGATTCTGATGTTTGGGCTACAGCAATGACTTTTCTAGTTATCTGAGCACTGTTCCCTTATTAACTTTTTGGTTTTTAATGACTTTAATAACATTTAGGGCGGCAGTGCTTTTGAAAGGTACTTAAAAGGTGCTTATATAGTAAGTATGCAGATACATAGATACCTACAAACAAGTTTTCACAGCTACCATTTTTTATAAATATTGGTGTATGGTTTAAAATTCACTGTTGACTGTGCAACCTGTAATTGTTAATGAATCTTTTTCTGTTTAGAAACATCTTCTTTGCAATCCTCGTCATCTGAGCTCTGTTGTGGATGAACATTTCTTCGTCAATGAAACCTTTTCTCAGATGCAGTAAGTTTTAGAGTATTTCCAAGTTCAGATATTCCAGGCATTTTTTCTCATTCAGGGCATTTCTTCTCATTACAAATGAACATAAATCCTACATAAAGCTCTTTTATAAAAAAAATTTAAACTATTCACAATTGTAAACTGAATTATTTGTTTCAGTTACTTTGCTCAGTGATGAGAAGCCATTTTGAATGTGTTTGGCAAATCTTGGATTTTGAAAGAAATTCTTCTTTCAAAGCAGTGGACTTAATACTTGCATAGTCAGGTTTAAACTCTATCATTAAAAAGTAATCTATATTACTAAATTAGTTTTTATATTTATTTATTTTTATTTATTTAAAGCACTTGTAATGCGCACAATGTCAGTACACCTGAATCTGAGTTGCGTCTTGTACTTTATTAATTTGCAATTTCTGATCAGTTTATTCCTTCTGTTTAGTTACTGTATATATTTTCTTTAGTGTTAGGATATGGATATCTGCTCAGAAATTAGACTGCCAGATTTCTTTTTCTAGAACAGTGGCACTGTCGCATTATACTTATAGAACTGTATTCCGGATGAAGGCTTTTCCAAAGAATGTGAGTGTAACAGTCATAAATGGAGACAACTACAATGTTCTCCTGCCAAGCATTCTTAACGAGGTAAGAATAGAATATGCACTTGTTCTTAATTAGCATACTTCACAAAAATAATTTAATCAAAAAAAATCTTGTGGGTCACCCTAAAAGAAGTGGTGTTAAAATTCTCAGGCTGTTTCATAACAAAATCTATCATCAAATCTATCTATCTAACAAACGCATCGTACTAAGAAAATGTTATTTAATTCTCAGTCATTTGTAAGTGCTGTTCCACTGCTGCTCCGTGCATATTTACTCGTATATACTCGTCGAGTAAATTCCGTATAATAAATGGGTGTATGTTTTCTGTTAATAGGCTGTATTGTATTATTATAGGCTTGGGCAAAGGGTCAACAGAACCTGGTGTCAAAACTTCACCCAAGCAGTAACCACATCGTTGTGGATGGTACTGATCACAAAATGTTATATCATCGGCCAGAAGCCATTGTAGAACCCATCAAACACATTGTACGCCAGTGGAGAGCCAGACAACCACAATCCTCTTGATTTTTAACAGTTAAAACTGCTATTAACTCACTCTCGTGCACGGCAACATTAGTATTTTGCACTGCAAGACCTGTTTTAGAGCATTTGGCAATATTCAGGTTCAAATCACAGGTTTGAAATATATGCCAATAAGCCTCAGAACTGGCAGTGTAAACTCTGTATGTTAGAGTAACTGAATTTGAATGGCATGAACTGAATTAAACACTTTCTGAAGTGTTTCCTGTTGGTGGTAAGATTGCAGCGATGGCTTCAGTAAAGGTCTTTTGGACGGATGGCAGGATTAGCAGACCAGTCACTACTGTAGCTGAGACAGGCTCCTAAATTTTCACACCGTACTGAAGTCTGTGATTCGTTTGGACAATTACACAGCACTTTTTCAAGAAACAAATCCACAAAATACAATTACAAAGTTAACCGCTGTGCAACAGAGACTTGCAAATTAGTGGAACTAGTGCTTATTAATTATTGATATTTCAAAATAATGAATATGTCAACAAGAAGACCAAACTGCAACCAATCTCCACTAATTAGAATAAGCAACACGTAAAAATTATGGAACACCAAGTTTCTGAACTTCTGGCAGTTACCAGTCTGAAGTCACTTTAAGAAAATTAATAATAGGAAATTAATAAAGATTTGGTGCTTCAGGTCTTGCCTGTGCAAAATTTCAGCAACAACTTCCTCTCACCATGATTAATTACTGTTTTTTATTGAAATGTGCAAGAATTCCCCAGTGATCACTTGGAAATCTGCGACAGTTTTGTAATCGTTCAAGTCCAACCAACTCAAAGTAGACCGCTTTCAAACTGTCGCTTGGTCTGTAGTACAGTCTGTCAAAGCGACATTTTGGCCGAAATTTCTTGTTCCACTCCAGGTTGTCATTACGCTGTGTATCCCAAGTGAATTTAGCTTCAGGTCGGCTGCCAGTGTCTTCCCAGACATCAACAATGCCATCTGTATAACCCTGTGACTCCAAACTCTGAAACTTAGAACATCAGAAATCTTGTTTAAGAAATCAGGTGTTTATAGAGCACTTAAAGATCCTGTAGCAACAAAGACAACAACTCTGAAGCGAGAACATATACTCGGATTTAGAAACCAAACAGTAAGAGCCTCACAAACTGAAATACAGCATAAGAACCAGAGATAATAAAAAAACCTTGAATCAGAAAATTACATTTATATAGCACCCTTAAAAGCCCTTCTGAATGACACAGGCAACTAATATCGGGACTCTGTAGGTAAATATCGGGATTCCACATTGCACATGTAACTACAGCAAGTTTAACATGACATCATTTGTATCAAGGTAAGCAAGACGACACACTAGAAATTAATCTAATCACTTCTTTATTGAGTGCAGAAAGTATCGATCGCTACTGGTGAAACCGCAATCAAGAAAATACAAGAGCAATCAGCAAAAATACAAGAGGTCAGAGACACCAGAGAGCAGGTTATAGTGGACAAGTAGGTTAACAGCAGTTACCTCTTTGTCTCTCATGTTGAGATCTCCACCAAAAATTGCTGTCTGATCTTTGGCAACTGTTTTCAGCTGTTTCAGTGCTATTTTCAACTGCCTTACACGTTCTTCAGCATGGCTGCTAGTACTCTCAAGATGTGAAGTCATTAGATGACAATCAATTCCCTTTACCTTGGCCTAACATTAGAAAAAACAAACCAAATCAATTTTAAAATTTACAAGCAGTATCCAACTAATAAATAGCAGCACTGCTGAAGTTTTGCATTCATCAGCTTCAGTCCTTCCTCAACAGAGCTGCCCTGGTCATGGCCAAAGTACAAAAATTGCTGCATGTTTCAAATTACAGAGACAAATGTCAGAGACACTGCATTAGTTCCTGGTTGAGGACAAAGTTAAATTGAAGATTTTCCTCTTCTGGTAAGCAATGAAAGTCAGTTTGGCTGCCTTGAGAAAGCAGGGTTTACAGACATAGCGCTCTGCGGCACCTGGGGACTTGTTGGTTCACACTCCTACTGCAATTCTGACACACTGCTTTTTTGTACCTGGGACTGCCCTCTGGCAGTCTCCCACTCAAAATTATAACTTTACAATCAGAAACAGTTCAGGAAACATTTGAAATGTATCTTTTCAGCTTATCAAACATACAGACATACTTATTGCTCAGTTAGAAATGCATCCACATGCACATTAGTCGGTGGATTACACCAGTTGCACAGTCATTCTATAATAAATCAATAAGAAAGAAAGAAGATCAGTGAATTATACCAGCTATATGACTTTCTAAAGATCAGATTGTTACAAGCCCTTTTAGCAAAGGATAAAAACAGCAGCATACGCAAGCTCTTTATGTGACTTACCTCGACTGTAAGCAATGTTCGCATCATGACACTCGATGTGAATGGCTGCACATTACTGTTCTTAACAGAAGTTGTATCCCTTCGGAGCATCATAGCAGTGAAATAGTCACCTACATCACGCGGTTGACCTCTTGCGTTGCCTACAATGATCTCGTAACGATCACATTTGCGACTTAAGACATCAAGAGACGTGCTTACGACTTCTTGCAGAAATACAACATCAGGATTCTCTCTGTAGATGACAATACAAGAAATCTATCAATCCTATGCAGGTGGGTTCAACCACTATTTCTGTACCATAAATATAATATTGCAATAGAAATCAAATTCAGACTAAAAAGTTTGAAAGTACATGTAACACACTATCTGCAGTTCTTCTGGTAGGAAAAAACAAGAGTGTCATAAAAAGTTTGGCATTAAATGCTTTAAGTACATTTCATGCTAAGGTTTTGCTAGAAGAAAATTTTGCTAAAAATTTAAACTTCATTAAAAAACCTCATGATATAAAATAAATAAATACAACTGCAGTGATTTTAAATGCTTACTGCAAGATAGTTTTGCAGATTCCTTTAGTTCGAGTGACAACGTTGTTCTGATCTAGGCCATCAATGTTCCAGGATAACACTCGAATACGATTCGGTTCTTTGTCAACAAATTCACCAGGAACATCTACAGTGGGTTGGGAGCTGCTGCTGCTGCTGCTGCCCCTGCTGCTGGGCAGGGTAGGTACAGAGGCCGAGGCAGGGGCCGAACCTGTGCTGTATGACTCATTGAAATAGTCAGCCAGAGCACGCTACAACCAAAACAATCAGCAAAGCACCTAAAAGTACAAACATAGCAACCCAAAAAGTCCTGCAAAGATAATGGTTTGCCCTTTATGCTAGCTGGATACCTTGTAGTTGCATGGGAACAGTTTGGTCTTTCACCTCTGCATCTGGGGTTTAGGTGCCGTTAAAATAGTCATAACATAATGCTGTTCTGTTGCTAAACTTTAGCCGTGATAAATACAGATCATACTAAATCAAAAACTGTAGTTACAGAAGTTTATTCAAAAATAACAAATGTATTTTAAAATGGGAATATTTCATTATCATATTCCAATAGTCTCTACAACTGCACGAATATGATATACCCAAAGCCAAAGTGCACTAAATCACCCCACCTGCAAGGCCTCTGAAACATTACGGGACTTCCAGTAAGGACATCTGCAAAAACTAAGAAGGAATGGGTCAAATAAATGCGGATAAGGGGTTGGGGACTATGCTTAATGGTAAGGTCTGCATCCAAATTTAGTAATATAGTGATTTCACGAAAGCCTGTGTCTTAAACCACAGCTTCAGTCAAACTGTTGAAGGAAGATTAATGCCTAATGTGAGCAACGAGGAGGGCTTCAAAAGTAGGTCATTTTTGCAGACATCTTTTATGGATGACTCCTTTAAGCAAGTTAACCGGTGCTTGGCACTTTGGAACCAATATCACTGTCTCTTTAGAATCTTGGAATCAACTACATTGCTCTGGACTGCTATTCATAACACCATATTACATTTTTTCTGGTAAAGCTCCAACCATTTCCTATTAGTGTTTGCTCTAAACACATTTACCCATACAAATGGCCTGTAAGAATGAAGCACAGCTCAGCTATTCTCAATTCACTTTCTCCGATCACCACATGATAATTACATTATCTGACTATGCTTCCAATCTTAGCAAGTGGTTTTGGTGTCACTAACATTGCATGCACGTATGAATGTATGCATGTATCTGAACATTTATATAGCGCCTTTCCGGTGCTCCACATAAGCGCTGTAATATGGCTCACAGATCTAAATCAATAGGTGCACCTTAAGATAAGTTGTGAATGTTCTTGGAGAATTTCTGATGGCCAAGTTCTAATTTACCATCGCCATTTATGCATCTTTGGCTTCCAATCATCGGCATTTGAAAGTCCACAGGATTTGGGAACACCCTTAAACCCACTGCCTTGCTCCCGCCAGCCAGAAATCATTTCAAACCCCATTCAGAGCTATAACACACTTCCCCTACACCACAAGCATGCATAGTACTACTATGGTACCATTAAGTTTAACACAATTCGTTAGAATTCCTGTAAACGGTTAGAATAACGCCGATGGTAGTAATATAAAGCAGTACCTCGAGATTCCAATCCCTGTCTTGCAGCAAAAACATGGCCAGCGCCGTGTCAGTGCAAGTGATGCTGGCAAACTCTTTACAGCGCTTGTCACACTCAGCTGCAGACGGCAAATTTGGATCGTCTACTTCGTCCTGTTCATCCGAATCGCTCATTTTCTCAAAAGTATAAAAAGTTGACCTCTTATCTATGCAAGCCACAGCCAACGACATAACCACTAAACAAGAAACAGAAAAACCCGCGACAAATAGCGGATGGGGACTTTAAACACAGACTACACATTTATTTGCTTTTAGAGGTTACACAAAACTTTTGCGTATTCTTGTATTAATTTTCTAGCACTATAGTTTGCTCAGTTTGCAGCGCTCAATCAGATATTGCAATGTAAATCTCCAAAATTTGTCTGAGATTTACATTAAGTTGCATTACTTGTTGCTCACAAAGATAGATAGGCTCAGGTTAACTAAAGACTAACTCCAGAAAACTTGGTAAACTATCAGAATCAACCTATGGCGAAGAGCAGTAATATCTTCATTTGAGACACAGAGGGTTAAAAGATCAGGAACTGTCGTAGCATTGAATCATGTACTATAAAACTGTAAGAGACAGTTGACTGGAACTTGTAACAGATTGTGAGTTGTGTGTCATGATAATTTGTATGATTTGAAATTTACATCTCACATAAATTCATTTTCTATTTCTACCCTCTCTTTATCAACAAATCCTCAAATCTACTACACCATCCTGTCAGTATTAGGTAAAGCTGTATTAAGAAGATTATCAAGCAATCCAATATATCTTTATTCAAGTAGCAGTCATCCATAATAGTAAGTGTAATCTCGTTATTTATGATGTGTTGCAAATGAGCTAATTGCACAAGGCCAACTTATTCCAATGTCCAGCATTAGGTCAGACTGTTTGTCAAAGACTATGTTGCCAGAAAAGGGAAACAGAGCAGCTGTTAGAGTTGATGGTATATTTTTGCTGAAAGAAAAAGCGGTGAATTGGGTATGGATATAATTTCCGAAGGTGGGGCTTTAAGTTTAAACAAAAAGCCTGAGGAGTGATGAGGGGCTTTACGTGGTCATGTGACCGACAAGTAGGGTGGTGAATGACAGAAGTTACAAAGATTTCATTTTTATCAAAAAGATGTTTCTTAAAAATCTTTCTATAAATAACTAGCCAACAGTTTAGTTTCCTTTTTATGTTTAAAGCCCTGGAAAGTGACTTCTGGCATTAATGACACTTGTCTCAAAGACAAGTTTCAACATTTAAGGCTTTGAAATCCATGTCCAAACACTTCCATGCACTTTCAGATGAGAACTGAATGGTCAATATCATAATGAACAGTAGTATTATTAGCATTGTATAGTATTACATGTAGCAGTACATATTAGCACTGAGAATTGTTATATGTATTTGAGCACTGAATGGCTTTAGAAGCATTAGCAATGAGCATCGAATTGTCAACATATTTATGAGACAATACTAGATTTAAAGAACACTGTTTTTGACCGACTTCATCAACATCACAAAGACATATGTTTTCACTAACAATCATCATGCAGGCACTATACATTACTCAAACATTTTTACCATAATTCAGTTTCACTGAAGCTCCAAGAGGGGAAAAATCTGGCCATAGCCCTCATTTGTGATAGGGTGCCAAACCAAGGAATTCACCACAAACCGGTTTTGGCAAGGGTAATTCACAGAAACTGTCAAACAAAAGTGTTAATCCTGCTAAATGACATAAAGGTGAGAAAATATGAAAGCTGAAATAAAGAAGTTCCAAGAATGTGTGAAAAGTGGGGAAAAGGAAAGAAGCTGAGAAAGGGAGAAGAGAGTGAGAACAGCCAAACAAATGAAGCCAGGGAAAACTAGTAAAACTGGCAGGAATAGGTTTCTGACTAAAAAAAGTCCTCAGAAATGTTCAGGACAACTTATAGATCAGCCAAAGTGAAGCTCTTTATACAGATAAGAATTCAGGTAACAGAAGACTGTTCTTTCATGTGAACCTCTCAGGAAGTTTGAATTTAATTAAAAATTATTTGTACTTAATGCAAGTTCTTATCTAAATAACTTGACAAGAAGTCCAACATTTCATAAAATGCAAGCTTCTGATTTTTGGCACAGAAATTATTGTACAATTAAGTTAACTTCACTACCTTTAAATACAGTGAAAGATCACAAGATAATTATCACACTACAGCCAAAAACCGCAAAAAACATTTGTTATGAAATCTTTCCTAACGTTCTTTAAAATGCAATGGTTACTGTGAAATCTTTCGTAACTTTCTTTCAAATGCAATTCTCATATAAAAGTAACACCAACAGTATTATTCTACGTTTTTATTAACACATGACTGATGAACATGATGGCCTCTGTTACACCACAACAGCTTGCAAAAAGCTATACATGTGCATCAGAATAATTCTTAAAAGGAATACATACCGAAAACATATGATGTGTATTCCAAATACGAAATTATAGAAAACAGAGTAAGTACTCAGTTTTTGTTTTCTCTGCTAGCAGCTTCAATCTCTCTCTTTTTTAGAAGTGCATTAACTTCCTCCTCCATACGATGTCTTCGCCTGGTTGCAAAATAGTTTCTGCCACCAAGCACATATAAGCCAATAGCACTAGTTCCTAAAACAAATCCTATCAGTCTTTTATATGAATATCCTTGAACCATCTTACATGCGACAGAAAGTATGTCTGGTTTGGATTCACAAACTGTCTCGCTAGAAGTTCTTAACAGTGTGGAAAAGGAGAATTTTGTCTGGTCTCAAACTGCAAAGCTTCTGCTTCAACTGGTTTGAGCGATAATAGATGAGTTCGTCCTGATGTCCTCGATCACGCGTTCCTCTTCTGCCGAAAGTTTGAAGAATGATAAATATAGTACGTTATAATATCCGACATCAACTTCTAATCTTCGAAGTGTGACAGTTATTGACACAAACGATTCGATTACTGCGAAGTTTTAGTCGCCTCTTTTGGAGAAGTTTGCTGCTCCACTGGTTTGAAAACAGGCTTCCAAATGTAAATACCAGATATTACGCCTACTATCGTAGCAAGTACAACTTGAGGTCTAGAAAGTCTTCTTTTCAAGAGGAATTTCCGCATTTCTAAGAGTAGGTTCAAATAGTTTTATGCCAAAAATTTTTGCCTCCACGTTTATCGTTTTTTCTCAAGGGCAAACAACTTACTTGAAGGCCCTTCTACCGACAACACAGCAACCGTTTGTATTCTAAAAATAGATTTCAACATAAAATTGTAAGTAAGTAGATGATTATATTTTCAAAAAGCACGCGCTTTGCAAAGAATTCAATTTCACTAGTACTTCGGTGTCATTCTAACCGGTTCAGCAGTTTCAAATTACAAGGGATATATAATTTTTCCCGTTTTGTGCCACGTTTCATTCGGTGAGTAAAAGACTGATACATGTATACATGTTCGTTCTGCTCAGTCGCTTCTGTTATTTCGTTCTCAACTTAAAACTTAACTGTTTCAAACTGCTTATCTCCCATAGGCTGCCTCTCTGTCTTGTGGACCGACCTTCTGGATATTGACCTGATTGTGGCTTGATTTTGGTGCGCCATCGGTTAATGCCTTGTGCACTAGGGATCGACGGATTAGAAGTTACTAATTATTATTACAGTTTGACTACAGCATGGTGGGTTAAATTTCCCTGAGGGTTGGGAGTTCAACCCCACATACGGCGAGTTAAAAATCGGTCCGGGGTGTCCGTGTTAACCTCACCTGACCCATCCGGCGAAGTTCAGACCCATTAATTATATTAATTAATTAATAATATTCTAGTGAATCTTTCAAACTGTAAGGCCAAGTTACCTGCGGCTAATGGCTAGATCTAAAGTCAGACTCAGGAAGTTCAGTTTTAACCCTCTTGCAACCATTGTCATCGTTATCATCAATAGCGTGTCCCTTTCTGATGCATTGCCGTTTCCACAATTCTCCGCCAACAGTCACGGTCCTGGGCTCGCCTCCAGGTTGTATGCAGCTAAGGTTCAGCGGCCCAAGATCCGCCTCGACCGTCCGGGTCCATGTGTGTCTTGGTCGTCCGACCGGCCTCTTCCAACCTCTTGCAACCCCCAGTATTATTAAATGCATAGGTGAACAAAGTAAACATTTTAATAAATATTTTTATAGATAATATGGCACCCTGTGTTCTGCCATAGATCCTGCTACGAAACTTACAACTGATAGGTCAACTACTCGTATTTCAAAAGTAAATTACCCCAATCTTGTTCAACACATTCATATCAGAGGGTATCAGTTAACAGACACAATGCAGTATATAGACACATAACATTCTCAATAAAATTTTTAAAAAATAAACAATATGAGATTGATTCTCAATTTCGACCTGCCTGGCAATAATTTAACAAATCCAGCTCTGCATGTATATACATGTAAAGTAATTTGTATGTAGCAATGGGCAAAATGGCATTTGCAATCTCTGACAGAAAAACGTACAAAAAGACAACAGCCAAATACGTGCAAAAGGGAAAGAACTGCATTTTAAAACTAAAATATGAAAAGGGTAAAGAACTTGTATTTGCACTCAAAATATCCCTTCACAACAAACAGTTTCCAAGAAAACGAGAACTCTGAAAGCAACTGATAAACCATTAGCACATAACATCACAGTTAACAACAGATCAACAGTAGCTATATTTACAGATTTGCACTTTGAACTTTTCACCAGTTACTCTGCCTGTGCCCGAATTTTTTCCATCTTGGCCGGAAGCAACATTACCATTTCCTCACATATCTCAATTTCACTTTTCACTTTTCCTCTTGCAGTTGGATTTTTTTGACAGTATTTCACAAGAAAGTTGTAGTTATCTAATGATTTTTTCAGATTCTTCAAATGTGTAACTACATCTGATTCAATAAACTTTGAATACAATCGCCCCGTATAGAAGTGCGCTATCAGTACAGGACGTTCATCGGTATCTTGAAACTGCTCTGGCATCTTGCCATCTGGGCTTTTGAATGATTCAACAAATGCCTGGAATTGGTTGATACTTTGCTGAGAAAGCTGATTAATCTTCTTACACGCATGATCAGAGGGAGGAACAGCTGAACTCTCAATCAGTGCCAACTTGTTGTCCAGCATTGAACTATAGATCTCTCCAAGCTCAAACATTAGCTGACGACAGACCAGCAGGTAATACTGGCGGTTCAGTTGCTTCAGAATGGCCTCCAACATGTCAGCACGACGTTTATGCATCTTGCACTGGCGTTCCATGTCTAGTTCGAAGAATGCCAGTAGTTTGAACAGCTGACTGTGGTCTCTGACAATGTCAACATGGTCAGAGCAATGGCCATCAATCACATAGAACTCCTTGGCAGAGTTAAGCCACGTCTGTGTCTGTAGGAAAACTAAACGAGCCTCGTCGAATACACAAACAGGTGCATCTGTAATCTGATTTTCAATTGAGGTCAGCTCCAAATTGAAGAACATTTTACTATTTTCTTTGCATTTCTCACCTGAGTCCTTGTCCTGGTCACTGGGCAAGGCTCCGTTCTGATTGTGATTGGAAGCGTCATCTAGGTCTAACTTCTTGAAGAGACGATCCATAGAATGTTCAAGAAGAGCTAGACCATACTTGGCCCAACAACGATACAGATCAGCCCATGCTTTTGGAATCTGTTCTCTGTCATTCAGTGACACTTGGCTTTCCCCAGACAATGGCTCCACGCGTAAACAAGTACCTTCTTCGTCTCCAGTTTCTTTAAGAATAAACTCAGCACTGGCCATGCAATGTCGAGCCATCACAAAGTTACTGCAGGAGAAGTAGTACTGAGACAGAGTCGCTGCATTCATAGACCAGTCAACTGGCTGATACTTGTTCATGTCCAACTGACGATGTAAGGTCTCCTGGCAGTACATAGCCGACAGTTTGCTGTTATCCAGCTTACCATAAACCTGAGCCAAGTAATACAGTGTGTGTGTGTAAGCATTCTCAAAGCAGTCTGTACACTTCTTGACAAAAGCTTCCTTCTCCTGCTCCGAGTCTGAATATGACTGTAGGGCAAACAGATCATCCACAGACCATGGTGCACCACCAACATTCTCTAGAAACTTCTTATACAAGGACTGGGCTTCAAGAAGGTATTCCAGACCCTTTTCTGGGTCTCTTCTCTCAGTAAAAAGTATGCCGAGCTGGTTTAACGCATTCTGAACAATGCTGCACCCTTTGAGGGTGGTTTTCTCGCTTTCCAATAGGCTGATACACTGTTTCAGATGTTCCTCCCCTGATGATTTTTCTTCTGTTTCCATATAATTTACTCCAAGCTTGAGGTGGAGGGTTGCTTCCAAAAATATCCAATCAGCAGTTTCCGAGGAACCGTTACGATTTTTTGCAACCTTTTCTTTAAGACTGAGCCAGAGTTCTCTTGCTTTATACATCGACTTGAATGGGTCATTTTCAGGATCAGACTTTGATGTTTCGTCATTCAATTTCAATGCAGCCTTGTACTGCTGATCGCCTTCTTCATTCAAGAATTGTTTTAGAAGATCCATCTGAAACACTGCAAACATAAGAACTGTTACTGAAAGTTATAAAATGGAAAGTTAATAAAGATTGATTTCTTTATTAAATTCTAGGCTTACTGTATGTAGAATGTATGATGTAGCTGAGACATTTATATAGCACCTTTTAGAACCTCTCATTCACATTCAAATAATCAAGTCCATGAACAAATGAAAAGTAGCATTTCTTATTCTCCTTGGCCTAACTTCTTCTGATACTGTTGGTCATGGCATACTCTTTCACTGCCTTCAACACTAGTTTGGTCTTTCTGGCCCCACTCTGCGTTGGTTCACCTCTTTACTTGCACCCTTGTATTCAATCAGTTCACACCAACCAACTCATCTCTGTCCCTGTTGTCTTAAATTGTGGTGTTCCACAAGGTTCTGAACTGGGTCCACTCCTGTTCTCATTATACATGACTCCATTAGTTCGCTACTTTGTGAATGGTCTCCTGACTACCACTTGTATGCCGACAATACCCAGCTTTTCCTCTCATTCAACTGTTGCACATCTAGTCCTGCTCTCCAACTACTTCCTGCTGTTTTGATGATGTTCAGTCTAGGAAGGCTAGTAATAAACTTCTTCAAAATTCTTCAGATACAGAATTCCTTTTCCAAGGCACAAGCCAACAACTCCGTAACTTTGACTGTCTTACATCTGTTCAGGGCACACAAACCAGATTGAAAATGCATGCTATTTAGGCATTATATTTAACTCCACTTTGTCATTTTTAACCAAGTTTGGGTCATAGGCAAACCAGCTCAACTTCACATAAGGGATATTTGTAGAATTGGATTACATTTGCCTCAAACTGTCTTGACCTCACTAGCAAATGTGTTAGTTTCTAGCAGACTTAACTCACTGACATCTCTAACGGAGATCTGCACAAACTACACATGGTTCAAAACTCCCTGGCCAGAACCATAATAAAGATCCTTAATGATCATCATATTATGCCAATATCACAACTATTATACTGGTTGCCCACTGAGCAAAAATTCAGTTTAAAATCTGTCTAACAGTTCACAAAATACAACATTTACATCAGCCAATCTTCCTCTGTTATAAGCTCACCCGTTATACCAACAAACATTGCACTTGATCAATGGAAACTGTGACCTGTTGTGCCTTGTACCTGGATGTGGATCCTGGAACGTTCTTGGTAGTTGGTTACAAGGCAATGGAATTCACTGCTCACATCTGTTTGTTCTGTCAGTTCTTCGATGTCATTAAACTTAAGACTCATCTCTTTCAACTTGCCTAACCAGCCCAGATTGACTTCTGGTCTCCTGACCCATTGGATTTCTCCATCGGATTACGATTTTTGTTATGATTTCACTTGAAGCAACTATCGACTGATGCTTTGGGCATTATGATAAAGGCGTTATAGAAGTCATTAGAATATTTAGATAATATCGGTAAAATACTACTGGAATAGGGTTCTTTGATTTCAAATTTTCGCTCAGTAAACGTATAAAAGAATAACTTCATGGAGCCCTTCTCACAAACGTCCGATTACTTCATTATTCAAACCAACCTGATCTGCTGTGCTTACTCCTTATTCAACCAATCCAAACGATCGTGTTTTACGCCTCAGAAGTTTTCCGAACAGAAAAAGCTATGATTTCGATTACCAGCGGTAAGCTTTGCGTAAACATGCACGATGTAAGCCAATTAAATGTGTGGCAGTAAACATATTTCTCGTATCCTTACCAGTAATCAAATTTAATAACAGTTTACTTGGATCATAAAAATATACGCTGTGATAAGAAAGAATATATTAATTACTGAATAAGAGAATCCTTTAATTTACAACTCACAGCTATTTACCGACCAACCGCAAATTGTCTAGAATGTAAATTAAATGTCGTCACTTCCTAGAGATTAGTTTGCGCGGCCATCAGTTATTTATATTTATTAAGCGCCATCTTTTAATGACGCAGCATAAATATATGGCACTGAGCTATTGTGAGTTAAGAACTCGCTCAGGGTCCCTACACAATAGCCGCCTCAGAGAAGACACAAACTTGTACTCTCCGCGTTACAAGCCAAGGGCTCTAACCAGTCGGCTACCGTGCCCCACAACAGCATACATGTTTCCACCTAGGATCTGTGGGCAATATATTATTGAATTTTTAATTTTTCGTGCCGACAGGATAGATTAGATAAGCGGATTCTCCAAGTTCTAGTTCAAGCCCTATCCTACGCACTCAACAACACTGCACTTCTTGCAAACTACCCGCAGGTCTTTCACTAACAGCTGAAAACACTCATACAGATCTGATCTAGATTCCTCCTCTTCCACTAACCTATCTCGCGGTTCCTGTTGTAAAACCATCCCTCGTAGCTGTCTTGACTGCTTGACTCTGGAAGCTTGAACTGGAATCGAATCTGACCATACATGCCTACAGTTCGTCTTGAACGATCGCCTGTGAATAAGCTGGTTCCCGTGATGTAGCTTTCTTTGAGGGTTGTAGAAATTTCAATAAAATTTCAGTCAAGGTTAAGATCATGATTATGAACAGACAAGCGGTTTTAAGTTCTAGTTCTAGCACTGGTCTAAACCTTTCTTAATTATTAGGATATGGGTCCGCCAACCAACTTCATCCGTTGAAGGGTACGGAAATTGGTCACTTTTAGATTAAACAGAGTAAAAGAATAAGGTGACCCTAATCATGCGGTGATCAGCCACCAAATTACATGTGTTCGAATGGGGAGGTTGAACAATTAGGTTGAACTAAGCTGTTCAAGCATAGCATCATATCAGTTTTCTAAAAGTAAACAAGAAATACCACACAAGAAAAATCCAGTTTAACAGAATTCATTTTATTTAGCCATACTTATTCATCCAAATTGTCAACGAAAAGCTAAACTTTTGAAAACATGCAAGACTTCCAAACAAAATTATATCTCAAATTTCACAAACATTAACGACAAAAAGCGTATCAAGGATATCAAACATTTAACAACAAATCTGAAATCATGTGCACCGAGATCTTACAATTATAACTTCAATGACAAAATCTGTATCATCATTTACAGGTATCTGAATAATATACTAATTTCTGCGCCTTAGATCTGAACTAAGTGTTTCACACTATTTTGCTTACAATATTTCGACAAATATATTGCAAGACGACCTACAAAGAAAAATTGGCAAATTTTCACCTTCAAGTTCTGCAGTGGATATGACAATTAAAGGTCAACAGTTCAAATCAAGCATACAAGTACTTAATCCCTGTACTTCAGATGCAGTTACCCCACGTGGCTGCAGTGAGTGAACACCTGAACAGTACCCTGGAAGTACTTACACACAGCACTTTTTTCAGTCTCACCCGTGCTATGGCACTACATAAATTGTCTTATTAATACCATAGCTATGAAAATGTTGGAGCCATTATCTTCCACCGTCAAAAATAATAAGGCACCATGATGACCCCATTTAAATTCTCCTTGTGGTAAATGACCTTCAAGTGAAAAAATTCAGTAGCAGAATATTCTTCAAGCAGTTTCAAAAATGAAAGAGACACAAAATGTAGTCATTGACCTCTAGCAATTTTAAACAGTAAATATTCTCACATTACAAAGCCTGTTAAACATCTGATTTCTAATTTACAATTCTGTTCTCATTTTCTTTACACATCTCATAGATATTCTAGATATAAAACAAACTGAACTTAACTGTCCAATGGGCAGCTTTTAAACAACCAACTATAAAAAACGTTGCCAGTGCTCTGCACCTTTCATTAAAACAGAAAATTACGCCATCAAGACCAAAGTTAAAGCTTACAAATCAACACGACAACAAAAACTAAACACTTAAGCAACAAGTAGATTCGGAATGCATCTAAAAATTCTGATTTACTAACGATCTATCATAGCAAAGGCAGTAAACTAAACTTTCTTTGCAAAAAACCATGGCATCACAACAGTAGTTACTGCCCAGCATAACTAAAAGCAACATTTCCATGAACATTAGTGCCCTCATAAACATATCAGTTACCATTTAAACATACCAGACTGATGAAAACTGCACAGAAAATATCTCCAGTGTATGTATTATGTAGTTAACCAGTGCATAACATCAAAGTAACTTAGTCTCTTAAGAAGCTGCTAAATAAGAAGCTTGTTACAAAAAAGTGCCATCTGGTGAGAATATCCTCTGCCAGACCTTGTTTTACAAGTTTGCAATTCAGTTAGTTAGTCAGATACAAAATAGCATGGTTGCAAAGAGTCAACTGTAACACAGAGCGGACAAAAAAAGTCCACACTGCCTGCATTCTAACTGCCACCGGCACTCTAGTCGTCATCATCTGCATCCTTATGACGACGGCTTGGAATCAGGCAGCCACCGATCAAACCATTGGCTGTAGAAAACAGATTAATTGGGGTGTTGCCATCGGTTATTAGTGTCGACTTCATGCCCAGTGCCTGCAGCATTTTCACCTGCAAAAACAGAACATTTGTTAAAACTAAGACTTGAAGAAATTCACCATGAGTGAGGCCACCTCAAACTTTAGAGGCGATGTGTATATAACACTATACGATCCCCATTTTTTGCTAAATCCATCATTATTCTAATAAATGTTCCATTCTGACATTTATGATGATCACTATTTTAGAATTCATTTCCCGAAAATCATGAGTTTAGATTTTAAATTAACAAGCAAATTGCTTAAACCCTGTCCAAGGCCATAATGATTAGAACTTCTAACCTGTAGATCCGGTCCAGCTGTTGCCATGGCCTGCAGTGTTGCTGTTCCAATTGCATCCACCATGCTCTTGAATTTTCCTGTCTCAATTTCAGCCAGATCTCTGGTTTTTGTAATTTCTAGTTCATTCTGCTCTCTAGAATACTTCACTTCGGCCTCGCGTGCGTGAGACAGGCGCTCCAATTCTGCTTCCTAAAACAAAAACAAAGCTAAAGTGATCAGGTGCAAGCTCTTCATTGTGCAACTCTTCATACTGGCCAGATTTACATGCATTCATGCTGCCTCCATTTATTTAATGAATTCGCAAGTAATATGGTAGCCAACTGGTTTGAGTGCTTCGTCTTGTAGGGTGGAATGTGTAGGTTCGAGACTCCCATAAGATGCTACTGTGCAGGGATCTAAGTCCTTCACTCACACTTGCTCAGCATCATCAATTGATACTTTGCCATTAGCTGGCGGCACTTAATAAATACAGAAATAATAATTATTTAATTTAGCAACAAAAAACCTCATCACAGGAAAATTGTATACCACTGCCAGAAGCCTGTTTTAATTTTTTCATGTTCATGCTGAAGAAACTGGAGAACGAAAATACTGATGTATGTATGCTAGTATCCTTTAAGAACCCAATAAAGACACAGAAACACGGCTATTTTTGAATTCTGAAAGGCACCACCCAGGTGAGCAGCTGTCAGTACACCACAGAAGATTCTATCTAACAAGTACAAAAAATGATTACTAAACCTCAAGAGAGGGGACGCAGTGGTGTAGCGGTATGTTATATGCCTTGTAACCAGAAGGTTGCAGGTTCGAATCTGCCTCAAGCCACTGTGTAGCGACCTTGAACAAGTTGCTCACCCACAACTGTGAGGAAGGCAATGAGAAACCACCTCATTCATCTTATCCCTGGGTGGCATAAAGCCAACAGACCTGCCTTTCATCATCATCATCATCATCACCATCATCAAACCTCGAGAGATCGTAAATGGTGTTTCATCACAAACTTCCCACACACAAAGAAATAGCAGGAGAGAAGCGGTCAAACACCAATACTTACTGCTTCGATTTTCATGGCCTGTGCCTTCAGTCTCGCCTGATCAACTGCTGCTTCTCCCTCAATTCGTGAGGCCTCAGCACGAGACTGAGCCTCGGCCTTGGCCTGTCCTGTGCTTTCCACAGCCGCACTGTTGGCCTGCAGCTCAAGCAGCTCTTTACGAGAACGCTCTGCTTCCGCCTCATCACTGATCTTCTGTCGATCCAGTTTACCTTTTGCCTCCTGTTCCAATCGTTCTGCTTCATGTCTAGAAGAAACATTTTATCCATAGGTAAATTAATGTCACCAGTTTACAAAAGTCTTTATTACACTGTAGTCATAAGTAGCAATGTATGCTGTAGAAGACTTTATCATCTGCAGTAATCAGTTTGTGTTTCAGTTCTTCCGATCCAAATCCTAGATTCGTGCCTCTTCAACTAAACTGTGCTTCACACTAAATCATTTGCCCTCTGGAGAAAGCAAACCAAATAACGGTTTTATCAAAATTTTCATCACCTCCAACACTCAAAACCCTACATCTAACTATCAAGCTTCAAAACAGTGAAAGGAACATCTCCGAAATCTCTCAGCATTCACAACAAAACCGACAAGGACGAAGCATAAGCACACGCTTGGTCACCTCGCTGCAGCTTCCTGTGAATTGGTTGTAATTTCAATGGCCAGCTGGACAGACTTCTGGAGTGAATCACGAGTTCTCTGGTCAACCGGTTCCACGGACTGGATATCGATGCTTGTGATCACGAGGTTGTTCTGAGGGAAGACAAACTTGTCCCTCACTTTCTTGTTGTCATCAATTCCAAACACTGATGAGCGAATGATCCTTGCCGAGTGCTTTACAAAATAAAAAAAGAAAACGTTTATTAACAAGCTAAAATACTAATTCCTTAGCAACTTCAAAATGATGCACTCTTGTTATCGTCAACTGTCTTCAAACCTTTTATGGTCAGTTCAAAGGAAAACCAAATCACATATACGAGCCAAAGTATTATTAAACCTTTGCACAGTTGCAGACGTGAGATTCTAAACTGAAAGATGTCTAAACTAGCACACATATACAAGTGTAAGAAAATTTACCCTGTTTACAGTTACACTTCTACATTGTAATGTAATTTCCTTAGCGCCCAAAAGCAAAGTAAAAAGCACCAGCTTATACACAGACGCTCAGCCAAAAAGAAAACTGGTGAGGCAGGTATGGTTCAGCTCCAGTGTCAGGCAGGTACAGAGGCAGATGCCCATGGAGGATGATGTTTGGAAACGGAGCAGCAAGAAAGAGGAGCAATAAAGGAGGAATCCGGAAGGTATATTTTGGAAATACTTCTCTGGTCTACATAGCCAATCCTGAGGAGTTTCTACACAGGCATGTAAACAAGAGTGTTCAAAATAAAAATTAATTCAAATTGATCTATTCAAACTCATTCCATTAATTATTAATCAGATGCTAATAAAATCTAATGTTCTCTCTAAGCTGTGTGGCCTGTGCCGCAGTTTGGTGACTCCATGCACTGCAAAGAATGGTCAAACAACATAAATTCATCCAAAAAGCCTTTCGTGCAGCAAGTTTGGTATCCTACGCACTAAATTTTCAGCTAGGTAACATTGGTCGCTAACGATAGGCAATTAATCAATTAAAAATAAACAAGAAAAACAAATTATTGCTTAGACAATTCATGCAAATCACTTAAACGTCCAACTAAAACACATGGGAAACATTCTTAACACATTTCTCTGGCTGCCATGCAGGGAACACCCGTGAGTAGTTATACACTGACATATACAATACAATACATTTCAGCAGATAAATATTTAAGCTTGCTGACCTTATGGAAGTCATCAAACTGGACAGCAGCCACGGACCCTCGGATTCTTGATGCAATTGCCTTGCATGCATCACCAACAAAGTCTGGTACGCTGAACAGTTTTGCAGCTTCCTTGTCATCTTCCTTGTTACCCGCATCAAAATGCCTGCAATCACAACGGCACTCAGATGCAATGCACAAAGCTAATCTATTAAGTAGCAGTGTGAAAAATATTCAACACTTAACCAGTATTTCAAATTCAAGCTTCACATATCTAATTCTGCATCCCGAACTGTGCGTGCAAATCCTACTGCATTTACAAGAATCTTATGAAATAAGGAATTTTACACTAAACTGTGGCATGATATACCGGTAGCCCATGACATAATTAATTACAAGTATATTACTGTTAAAGTAAGTCAAACACTAAATAAGCTACACTTAAATATATAGCATAGGAAACATTGAGAAAACATTTGAACAATAGAAATTATAACATTAATTAATTACATTAATTAATTATAAATTAACTGACCAATTGTAGGACAACTGCAGTGAAAGGCGAGCATGGTCAGCTGTTTCCACGACGATGATGTCTGTGCAAAAGTCAGGGCCAAGCAAAAGACACAGTGCACGAATCTGGAATGGCTTCTTCGGCTTTCCACCAGACAGACTGAGCTGAGTGAACTGTTCATCTGGACCCAGCATCACCAACTCAGGACCAAACACAACTCTAAGATCACAAACAGTTCCAACTTCAGCTCAAACTGAAAGGAAGAACTGTGACAATGTTTGGCTTGTAACAAATACATTTTTATTTATTAAATTCATTTAACGATTTCTTTAGGTGAATTTATTATCCATTAAGGCCAGTCTTTACAACATGGTAAGGACTATCCCAAAGGGAGGTAACACTGGAAATTCATAAAGGTGCTTTTCAAACAACCTGAAGGAATTAATTATCAGAAGCAATCATAACTAGGAAGCAAGAAGCAACTCTTGAAAATTCTACTCTTCAAATCTGTCGGATTATAACAATTTATTCCACTCAGAAAACTGACATGTATAACACATGTCACTAAAGAATGCTACTCAATGTTCAGTCAAGCAAGTTTTGTATTCCTACAGGGTTCTGTTCAGAATCAAGTAAATGGCCAATTAACTGCAATTCATTGTTTAAGTGTAACTTGTGCCACTCAGTAAATGAATACAGAAATCCAACACAATGTCAGCATAATGGCAAAATTTATTATACTGCCTTTGTACGTAGCAGACAAGTTCAAACACTTTCTATTTAATCACCAAAATAAAAAAAGAAATTCAAGGACCTAGACAACAGAGTAAACAAGTCCAAAGGAACCAGTGTTTGGCAAATTATATCCTTAACAACAACACTGAAGGTCTTTTAGTGGTTGTTTACACACCATAACAAAGGCATACAACCAACGCAGGCAATCAACTCATTCTTCCTACAATTACATCGTTTTCCAATACTGATCACAGTCCTGTGGCGCGACAAACAAACATGCACCTGGCGTCAATTAAATTAATAATCAACTATCATGCTGCACAGTAAATTTATTATTTATAACAAATGTTTAGAACCCCTAGTGATATATTAACCGAAAACAGATGACAAAGAAAAGGTTAAACACAACTATTTATAAACTAAGGTTAAACACATATAATGATTAACGTAGGTTAAGCCATGTAACTCTTCCAAACATTTTCACTGTCATTCTGTAAATGACATAATAAAGCACTAAACACTGAAAATAAAAGGCAAGTTTACGATCTGTAAACCAAAAATAAAATTTAGTGGCCACTTAATTATGTTAAGACAGTGAAAGGCTGTCCTTTGAAGCTAAGCAAATCCAACAGGTCAACCGAACATTAGACATATGAAAAAAGTTTTCATCTTGAAGTCTGCTGAAAAAGCATACACAGCTAAAGGGCATCAATTTAGATGTTAAACCATTTAAAAATAAACCTCTATTTTGTTAGGAACTAATACCAGTTTAACAGCATGGAAAACTTTAACCTGTCCCAGTTAACAGTAAACATGCATTTGGCCAAGTATTTGATACTGCACCAGCATCAGCCTCACGCTTAATGAACGATTTCACTTTTCTGTACTCTTCTCTCTTGAATAAGCAAGGTAGGGCTTTAGAATGTATGGTAAATGCAATATAAACAGATGTGCAAGGCAGCAACTTCACCAATAGACTTTTGTTTCTTTGTAGCTGTTTTGCACATTTTAATTCCAACAACCATTACTAGGAGTTAGAGATTTTCTTGACCTCTAATCTAATCTAATCTAATCTGGAGACTTGTATAGCACCATTATCATAAAACACAGGGAGTCATTCAATGGTCACACAGAGGGTAATTTAATGGTTGATTTTAAGTAAACTGCATGCATAATCACAAAAAGTACATGACTGTTTCAGAGGCCTAAAATTTATGCAGTTGACAGATGACAAGGAGCTTTCTGCCTGCTATGCTTAAGCGTTTCTGAATGAAAATAGCTCAAAAGGCATGACAAATAATAGGCATGTTTATTTAATGCATTGTTCATCATCTCTTAAACTTGACAATAATTTCTCATTTATTAAACACCTCTGTCCACATCAGGCACAAATTACAAGCGAGTGCGGACAACAAATCTTCACTTAAAACTTAAACCTTAAATTATATGCTCAGTGCATGCTCTAAACTGAACAATGTATTTCGCTTAAGACAATGGCCTGCAAATATCTGCACATTTATGCATAATGATAATGGCATTATGCTATGACTATACAAGTCATTAGATTAGATTTGACTCAATTAGGCAGAATTAGATTAGAAACCCAACAAATCCAGTCATATACAATGGGACTGACCTTATTGCACCTTTCAGTTGCTTATCAGTTTCTTTTCTAAATAAAATGATAATTGGAAGCAAAACTAAAGTTTCATCTCGTAATGACTGGCAATATTCCCAATTCATTGAAGGGTGAACTAGGGTACTGTCTAATGTCTTTCCATGCCATTAAATGGAAGAAATGTTAGGCAATTACTGTGGCCTCTAAAACAAGCATTTCCTTAAGCTAAAATCGTTTGTTAGATTCAACCATTGCAAGATCAACTCTAAACAATTCCTGTGACTTCATTACGTATGAAAAGAGAATAATGCCTATGTCTTTCCACACAGTTAAATGGAAAAATGTGTTAGGAAATTAACATGCTTTATAAAACATGCAATTCCTTATGCACACTTTGTACAAGAAAGACAAAAATAAGCTACAATCACTGATCATTAGACTCAACCATTTTCAGATCAATTCTACATAACATCTCTATGCCTTTAGTAAGTATGATTAGCAAGGCAACTGGAAAGGTTGGTTGAATAAAAATGACAATAGTATATTAATGATCCCATAACAAAGACTAATTTGACAACTTCAATACCTGTACAGCCCTGCACCAATATGAGTTAGTCACTATGCAACAAGTTAACTGCTACATTTGTGACAAATATAATGTAACAATTACCTTATTTTATATCATATCAATTCATATAATATGTTTGGTTGTGCAATCAAGTACAGTTTACAAACTTTAGCACATCACACATGTTGGAGAAACTATTTCTGACGATGCTGGAGAAACTATTTCTGATGATGAAAGGTAAACTCACCTGGCTCTCTTTTCCCTGAAGTGTAATAGATCTGAACTGCCACATAGTGAGGTACTAGCACATCACACATGTTGGAGAAACTATTTCTGACGATGCTGGAGAAACTATTTCTGATGATGAAAGGTAAACTCACCTGGCTCTCTTTTCCTTGAAGTCATAGATCTGAACTGCCGCATTGTGAGGTACTCTGAACGTAATCACTTTCGTCTTGTCCCTTTGCTTTGTTGGTTCTTCTCCCCTTCCACGCGGTGGACCTCGATCTGCCAGGGGATCGCGTTCAGCAGCGAGCAATGCCTCCACTGCTGAAGGGATCTCTTTCTCCCACAGCTCTTCATCTTGGTTCAGCATGAACGTCTCCCCTATGACTGCTCGGACCTTTCCTGTCTTAATATTTCGCACGTATATTCCCTCATTTTCATCAAGAGGCATAGCCGTCCTCTTGGTAACAACCTCAACTTCAACAGGTGGTACGTACTCCCCTGGACCTCGAATCATCCATCTGTCACCAGGACTGCGAGCTCCATCCTAAACAAGGAAATGCATTCTAAATTCTAAAAAAGTCAGCAGAGTGATGAGGAAGACAGCAGACATTATATCTTGCTTGGAAACATCTAAAATGCAATAACTGTAAGAGCAAATTCATTATCAAACTTACACAAGTGCTATGTCAAAGTCACCAATGTCCAATTACTACAAAATGCCAGAGTGCCATATTCTCAACAATTTGTATCAGAAACCTGTGATGTTTGTAAGCACCCTTATCCAAAAGAAAAAAGGTTGTGCATTCACATTTACACAGTCTCTGCCTGTTAATAAAGGTCTATCTGAAATCTGAACAAAGGTTAGAATAAATCAGTAATATCCAAAAAGTCTGTCTACTAAAAACCAGGAACAGAAAATGAGCAAATGAGTACTGTTGTGCAGAACTAAAATTACAAGAAAACACCAAAAACAGCTATTGTTACTATTAATTATTATTATTAATTAGCAACTTCTATAATGCCAGTGACTAATGCTAATAAACTATCAATAAGCACCTTCTATAGCGTTGCTGTCGTTAACACAGACGATAGGGGTGTTAAACAAATGTTCAGACATTATTACATTATATCACTACTGATTCAAACAATTTTTTTGGTAAGACAAATGGCAAACCTCATCAGTAAATCCTTCAAGGGCTCTCAGAATCAGGCCTTCATTTTCGCCAAGAACATAGATGTTCTGAATGCCCTTTTCCAGCCGTTCTCCGGGTAGAAGGAAGAAAGACTTCTCTCCCTTGACCAGTTTCCTGCGGCCAAGCTGTGGATTTCCCTTGTCATCACAAGGGTCCAGAATCACGCAGTACTGTCGGTTACTCAGGGTCGTAATGTTGACCACACCAAGCACCTAAAACAATGACATCCACGAACAGAAATAAATTACCCACAAGAAGGTGTGGCATCATCTGATATGCTGCACCAGCAATGCTCTGCCTGCTGTGCTTCATGATTCCAAGATAACACTGCACATGCTTCATGATTCCAAGATAACACTGCACATGCTTCATGATTCCAAGATAACACTGCACATGCTTCATGATTCCAAGATAACACTGCACATGCTTCATGATTCCAAGATAACACTGCACATGCTTCATGATTCCAAGATAACACTGCACATGCTTCATGATTCCAAGATAACACTGCACATGCTTCATGATTCCAAGATAACACTGCACATGCTTCATGATTCCAAGATAACACTGCACATGCTTCATGATTCCAAGATAACACTGCACAGCTTTCAAACGATGCTGAAGACTTGTTCCCATGTCATCTTAGTATCTACTTTATTGTATTTGTGGCGGTGCATGTAGTCACATTATCTCAAGCTTTACAAAAGGACTCATAATAATTAATAATAATAATAAAAACTAATAGTAATAACACTAATAACAATAATCCACCTCATATGGAAGGAAATGTGAAACTGAAGATAATGCACCACAATTAAGCTGTCCGGAGAGAAAAGCCTCAGACAAAAAATATTCAAGCAGAGGCAGAAGAGTTCCGATGGATTATTTGCTGAATCACACCTAACCGACTGCCTTTCAGTGCTACAATTATACAGGCAGAAATCAACCATCCAGTTACCTCTTCGTAAACGTTGGGTATATGTGCTTCTGTCATCGAAAACTTTATAAGCCATTCTTCTCCATTTTTGCGAGTAACCCCAAAGTCATCTTTGAACGTCCTCAAGGCTCTCATGTGCAAAGCTTTCTGCAAAAGCACAGAAAATAACAGCAAAATAGCATAAAAACAACGTAGTTACATCTCTGCTATGGGGTACTGGCATTACAGATTTTTAGACCAATGAAGCCGAATTGCTAGAGACTTTCATGCATTTTAGCAATGTTTGCATGTTAGAAGTAGTACTAATGCCACAAAGAAAGTTCTAGTTAAACAGCTCTGCATGGGTAAACTTGACAAGTGTTTCCTTCGTGAAATTTGTTGAGTCTCCTGTTATTCTGCCGTCATCGTTTTATTCCGACACTTACCTTACTCTTCTCCCTCAGCTGCTGAGGGCTTGCACCAGAAAACTGGTCGGTTAGTTGTCTTCCCTAAACCAAATGCTCTTAGAAAACATTCTAACAAATAACTGCATCAATTATGCAAATCGTAGCTCTGATGCCAGCTACAAATGGATAGAAATGATTCTTAAAACATATCAGCAGGAGTGGAAATACATTTCACATTGCAGCAATTAGTAAAAAGAAAAGATGTTGTTTTTCCGCTTTGAAGTCATGGAGTGTAGTCAGCTCCAATACATGAAATAAGACCTGCGGATTGACATACGTGTTTAGTTTAAATAAGATTTATCTCCGAATAATTTTGGCTAAGAAGGCAATTAAGATTTAAGTAAATACGAATACAAACTTGCTCAGGATGTTACAGACATACATACAAATAAAAACTAATCAAACCCACCAGCAATTAAAAACCTGTACCTTTTCCGTTAAGACGTAGGCATTGACAACATCGACCACTTCCTCGTAAGCTCCTGGTAGGTAAGCTCCTGTCTTCTTGACAAGCCATTCCTCTCCAGTTACTCGCTGATGTCCTTCTCGATCAACACACTCCTTCCGAGCACGCAGCTTTATTGCTTGATTCGGCTTAATGATTGTGGCCTGCACCATCTCTTCTACCACAACCTCCTTCCGTGGAAAATACGTGCCTGTAAATGAATGTCAACAGTACTCCTTGAACAGTACATCTACAGAGTTTGAGACTTGCTTCTTACTTTCTCATAATGAAGTGCCATAAGTACATAATAAATATGTTAAAAATCCACTTTAGGCCATGATAGGACGCATGCTTCAGTTACCAAGTATTCAGATTTATGATCACACTATGTGGAGCGTGCATAAGAAGAAAGCTACATCAAAAGATTTATGAAGGCAGGGAATTTATGGAAACCACAGCCAGTGAAGACAGAAGAGATGGAGGGACGTGCTACAATAGGACCTCAAACTACTCAAATTAAAGAAGAAGGATACTGAAGACAGCAATAAGTGGATAGAGGACAGTGTGACTGATCCCTCCCCAGCAGGGATTAATTGCAGCTAGAAGGAGAGGGAGATATTTATGATCACACATTAAAATGATTTACAACCATATAATTACTAGTATTAATTAAAAGGAAAATTCAGTACAACTAGAAACTCGTTATATGAGAACCAGATCAACCCTATAAACTTATGACCCACATTTAACGAGGTCATGTTATAATGAGTTTATTTTCTATACATGAATTAATTCTGGGATCCATGTTCCCATCCATGTGATATCAGAATTCATGTTTAACTAAACATGTTATAAAGAGTCTCTGGTAAGTAGGGAGGGTAGCTTGTCAATTTCACCCGAAAATCTGAAAACATTATTAGAAACACACATTCCAGACTGTCATATAGAGGAACTTGAATATTCACTTTTTCTTTTCTTAACCCATCCTACATGTTTTTGAGGACTTTTCTTTAATATGGTAAATGTCATCAGCATCTACTTTTTCAACAAGAAAGGAAATACATTTACCTGGTCCTTCAAACAGCCATTCGTCCCCTGCTGTTCTCTTCTCTCCATCATCTGTCTCAAAATCTAGAATTGCTTTCAGACGAAGCGCAGTGTTGGCCACGACCACCTTCAGTGCCGTGATTGGCTGCTTAAGAACTTCGCCTGGCCAAAGAGGGAACGGCTGCTGGGCAAGACGAATCTCCAGGTCAGCATGGCTCAGTTTCGCCTGGCCACTTGCATCAAGGACAACATCGCTGTCCTTGTCTCGGACAACAGGGTTCTCAATGATACAGTAGTGCCTGGGTGGAACTGTTATCATACGTTCCGGGCCAAGAACAACACTGCACACAACAAACAACCATAGTTTTCTTATTGTATTACTTATTACAGTTCTATCTTTCTTAATCCTAAATGGATGCTGCAACCGTTTCAACGTATAACTTAAATTACTGCATTTACATTCTTTCTTAATCACAAAAATGACATTAATATGATATGCTACGACTTTTATACATAATTATAACTGACAGTATTAGAAAAGCTTTCTTAATCACATTAGTATGATTAAATTGTGGGCACTGTAACTACAAGGACGTGACTATTCATACATAATGGTGGCATAGGGTATGAGATACTAGCAACTTAATTTACAAGGTACAGTTCCCTCATTTCCATTGCACTGCGTTATGCACTTGTTTTAGCTGAAATCACAAACATGCATTCAGTTTCATAAACAAAATGCTTTCAGCTGAAATGAACAAAGCTCAGAACTGCTTACCGCTCATTATCTTGACGAATGTACGTCTTCGGCCCAATTTCCAGTCTTGTTACATTGGTGTTCTGATCCAACACATGGACATAGAAGTAAGGTGGAATACGGAATAATGATTCACCCTGCACACCAGGAGGAGCAGGTCGACTTGCCATGGCTAAAACAGAATTAACAATTGACACTGATTTCACAGATTAAAAAAAAAGTTATGTACTGCTTAAACACAGTGGCGTAACTTCAAATTTCGGCCTACTCTGTAGATATCTCAAAAAGGCCCTCTGGGGCTTGTTCGCACTTGATAATATCAAGCTCTGAGCAGGCTCCCTTATTTCAGGTTTGGGCATGGGTTCCTCCTCAGCCGAGGGCCCAGCGCACTCATAGCTATGGTACAGCTTAAACAGTCTAATAACCACAATGACAACAGGTAATAATGTCAACATTTGTTATGATACTGTCAGCCAACAGACATGGCACATAACATGTATATGTGAACTGAATCACAGATGTGCATGTATTTTCAAGCACTAACAAATTATGCATGCCAAACCAAATCTATGCAAATACGATTTTATAGATGTATGTATGTAAGTATGCATCTGGACATTTATATAGCTTCATTTTAGGACCTCTCAAAAGTGCTGATTGTTCAAGGTAAAATTTTAACTATTCACTGCACTTTTTTAGTCTGGCTCATATCTTTGGTCTGAAACATGAAGTATGACTATATTCACAAAAGCCTACTTAGGAATGGTGACAACTATCTGAGCCAATGTTTAATGGTTAAATTCAATAATCAAGAAGTGTTAAAGGGTCCCTGAAAGATGGCCAGAAATAGCCAGAAAGTGAAAAAAACTAATAGGACATGACAGAATGGACATGCGGTATTAGGATGTCAAGCCATGTTAGGATGACTCTGTAAAATGGTCCATGGACAAGCAGTGCTAGTATGACTTGCAACAAACACTTGGCAAAGTGGTCCAGCACAAAACCCACAAATTCCTGCATAGCAGACCTTTGCACACATAAAGAGATCCAGCCAAGCACTGAACTATAAACCAATTTCTTTCAACATTCACCCAAGCACAACAGCACATGATACACTGACAAAATGCAAACATTAGATTTGCATTCTGCAGTGAGGCCTTTACACCTTTACCGATCCAAAAAGCAGACATAGGCCTGCTTAATCTCTTATTCACTCTGCCACTGGCACTTGCAGATGACCCAATGACATGGCTCTTGATGGGAATCTTGCCAAGTTTGTGCTTGAATGAATATGAATAGAAGGCTGCTTACTCAAAACTGGCCTAGCATTTGAAGGTAAATTTGTGAAGCTAAGTCAACACATCTATATTGAGAAGCAGTTAAAACTTTTGCCAAGATGTCTACAAGCAATTCAGATTACTTTGTAGAGTTAACAATTTCAGCAGGACTGATATGTCCCGGTGTGTTGCAAGCCAAAGTGTGAGAAGTGATGGTAGGCAGGAAGTGCTGGGAAATGCACCACTTCTTCAGACACATCAGTTTCTGAACAATCTGCAACTTCTAAATGTATGCAACTATTTAATTTTTCTACTAAATTACCCTACAGTTTGTTGCTAACAGACTTATCCCTCAAGTAAGCCTGATATTTAGTTATGTCAACCAAAAATGCTAAGACACCTTGGGCAAGTGCATTTTAATTAATTGTACATCAGCCCAAAGTAACAGCTTCTATCATTTTGTTTAAAAAAAATTAATTTACTTCGTCATGCGATATGATAAGGAAAGACACCACAGAAATTTTCCGCCAGGAAGTTCAACTCGCGTCATATCCAACAACTAACTGGGTCCTGTGATTCACACACAAACTGTTGGATTTCCCCATGAAGTCAGTAGGCAAGAATGCGCAGATATTCACTCCCCCCTACAGCATATGCAGGGGCGTTGCTGCTTCTTTTCTTCCCGGATGGCTTTCCCCAAACGTTGCGTCCATTGTTTGCTGTTTTTCATATTAGGGGCTGATTTAATTGAAACAAACTCCCAACTTGTTCGCACCTGGCACTGCTTTGGATCCATCGTAACTAATAGTTACCCTGAACATACAAATTACCTCAACCCTGCCACACCCATTTACTCGCGCACTGCGATATGCCACGGTGTGTTGCAAGCCAAAGTGTAAGCTTTTCGGTCTTTGCTTACCTGAAAAACGGAGAGATTGTCCAGAAACGTGAAGAAAGGTTCGGATTCAACTACCACAACCCACTGCGTAACAACTGCAGCTCGTCAGCGTTTTAACTACTTACTCATGCAAATCATGGCTGTATGAGCCATAGATATTTATATCTATGGTATGTGCTCACGTTGTGCAACCATGTCTTCTAATAACAAGAGTGCGCTTGTAACTTTTATTTTGCGCCTTAATTTTTCTTTAATAAAAACTTCACGGTTTTCTGCATTTTATTAATAAAATGTACATGTATTCAAATACTAAAAACGTTATGACTATGTTCCACTTAAGTTTTTGCTCGAAAACTTTGCATATGCAATTTCATATGCACCGCGCTTGCCTTCGTCGCTACTCCGTAATCGTTACCTCAAAATTTCTAAAGCGCTACTTGAAGTTAAGCACAGGGCACCAGCTTATTCACTAGCGCTGAGTCAAGTCAGAGGGGTTGTCTAAAGATGCCATGTCAAGAACCAAGTCTTGCTGTCAGAAGACCAGTGAAAGAAGGGGCAGAGATGCTTTTGGGATGTATCATTTACTCCTGTAATGGAGGGTGCGTATGTGAAATGATGTCGGATCGCAGCCCAGTAGTAACTTTATTATATTTAGAGATTAATATTTCGGGGTAGCATGGCCTCAAACATATGGGGCCCAAAAAGATGTTGACTCATTCAAACGGGCATTGGCAGTAGTTAAGGATTTAACCCGATAAAATCGTCAACGACAAGAAGAACCGAGCCTATGGAAAATGTAAATATGCTTGCCTCAGCAAGGATTCCTCCATAACACCGCTTTACCTAACTGGTGTCAAGTTAGAACCATCGCCGATATATGGGTGGCGCCATATAAATTCCGCATACAAGATTATCATTATTCTTGTTTCTTCATTTATTAAGCGCTACTATCTAAATGACTAACCATCAATCGATGGCGCTGAGCAAGATGTTAGAGGGTCATCTGTCAAATAAGGTCATTGTGCTCCCTCGGTAGCACCTGGGCCTCCATTGTCTGTAAACCTAGACCGTCAGTGTTGGTAATTATCCACCATACAGATGTCTACAACTAGACATTGAGACTGACAGCTGATTCTAGGGAACTGAACCATAATCGTAAACTCTTTATTTCTACAGCGTCCAACCAAAGCTAAGTCGCGGGAATCAGTCTATTCACAGGCGCTCAGTCAAACAAAATCTATATGCAGAAGAATCCAAATCGGTTCCACGTTAAGATTCCAGGGTCAGGCAGGCAGACGACTATGGTGGATGGTGTTTGGAAGCGGAACGGCAAGAGAGATATGGGGGAAAGGATGAATCAGAATAGGATCTGTGGAAGAGTTGCATTTCCAGTTTTGAGTGAAAGACCTGTGTAGAGACTGTATGGTGGGAAGTTTGAGTGAGTTCGTATGATGGATCAGATAATTGTCATAATCCTTAAGAAATTCAAGAAATGTAAAGCACTGCCAGTTTAACACATTCATCCCAGCAAGCGTTCAAAGGAACCAATCAAAGCTCCATCAATTATCAATTTATTCAGTTGAAAACACCCATCCCATATTCAAGACAACATATGCTGGCAAAGTCACTCTAGCAGAATAATCCTTGCTTAAACAGGCAAACTGCTCAAACTGTGTCCATAATTTACTACAGTTGATCAAAACACTGGCATTTTAGCCATTTTAATTCACTCTAACATCATAAATGTTAAAACTCCTCAGTCAAACAATCTGATAAAATTCTGAGTCTTGGGTAACGCAAACTTACATTTCCAAAACACTCTGTGAGCAAAATTTGATAATTCCTGTGAATTTATTAACATTTCTCAGTAAAAAATTCTCACAAGCAAACAACAAGAATGTGCTATGGATCCAGCCCATAACATTACGTTTATTGTGCCAGTTAATCTGAGATTTAAGAAAAAAAAGCACAATTAAAAAACAAGTTGTTTTTTTCCCATTATTTTACAGAAGCTGAAAACCAAACTGTTTTAGTACTAGTTATTATATAAGAAATTTTCAGCAAGCTTATACTCATTAAGTTGTGCATTAGCAAAATCATTCACAAATATGCTTGCTGGCACCATTTCTATGTTCGTGAACTGTCATCTAGATAATAAACTTTTGCCGAAAACTTCTTTCATAAACGTTGTTTCAGTAATAACAAAATCCTTCAAAATTAAAAATGCATGCAATAACAAACCTGTTTAAATCACAGGCTAAATGGTTTGCAGTTAGAACAAAACCTACAAAAACCATTAATAGAAATGCACATTTAAGTAAAATCCACACAAGTCAGGAATAAGAATGCCTTTGAGACAGATTTTATTGTAACTTTATTTGATTCAATTGTGGCCTCAGTCCCAAACAAGAAACTGTTCAGTGAAAGACTTGTCGCTGTAAGGACTCACTGATGATATTTTGCAGGACCTTCAACTTATTCTGAACAAAGATACTGGCACGCATCAGTCTTGATGTGGCATACTTCTTCGTGACTGCAGAGAGCCTGGATTGTCCAATGTTCAAGGCTTCGGTTGCCAACTCCTTTATGATTTCTGTAAGATCTTCTATTTCATACTTGCTGTGGAAAACCATTGTCCCATTCTAAAAAAGTTAAACACATTAAATCATCAGTTTTCCATCCCATTCTAAAAAAAGTTAAACACATTAAATCATCAGTTTTCCATTATCATTTCCATTACCACCACAAACACTCTTCCGTGTTCTCAAATTGCCAGGCACAATCAATTCCATGTTCTCATTTCTCTCCTACTCCATATACTTCCCTCCCAAATGACCTTTCCTTCTCTGTTTGTCTTCTTCTGTCTGTAATGTAAAAATGTTTGTGGGTCACTTCAGAAACATTGCAAAATGCACTGCATGACCGTAGTGTTTGATTCAGTTGGGATCAAGTGTAAGATTGGAGGGCAATGTCTGTTCTAGTTATCTGAATATTCTTTGCTAATTTATGAACTCTGTTCTTAGTGACAACTATCATCATTAGGGCTAGCACAGAGAGCACTTCTGGTAAGGTTCTCTTGAAGTGGCTCTATATAAACTGCTGATTACAATTACAAAATGCCTGTCCAGATGCCCAGGTTTATACTACAGCATAGTTGCAGCTTGCTGATTTTCCAAGTCCAATACCTCTCGACCAAAAATCACATGTACACAACACCTTAAAAGTCCTATGGCTATCCATAAAAGCTGCAATGAGTCAGTCTACGTCTATAGTCTACAATTCAGATACAGACCATGGCCAACAAGTCTGGCATTACATCTCTTTTCTGCAAGCAGTAGCCATGTAAATGTCACTGTGTTACTCACCCAAAACTGCCTGTAGTTGGAGGTTGACGAGTTGAGTGCATTCGATAAGCAGATGGCAGCAGCTGCTACTTTGGACGCTGGGTAATGGGCCAAATTATAAGGCACTATGGTCAGCTCCATAAGATACTTGGCAACAGCGTGAAGAAATGGGTCACCCTAAAAGTTCACACAAAATTCACATAATGAGAGAAGTTGCAAAACAATAGGACTTCAAACCACTTGTATGATTACGATCCAAATCAATTAATACAATAATTACAGCACAACATGTGGTTTAGTTCTCACTGGGAAATAAGCTAATGCAATGAAGCTGTTATACAGTACAGCTTCAAACGGTGGTGTTCCCGACATAGAAGCAAAATAGTGGCATCAGTAGGATTTTCAGCCACTGACAAACAAAGGACAAACATACAGGTAAGTATGATTCAGTTGTAAAACTCCATTGCAGTTATATCACAGAAGGTAAGTATTTTGAGATTTATATAGCACCGTTTATGAACCTCTCCAAGGTGCCACAGAGGGTATTCACATAAGCAAAATCTAAAATTGGCAGCTAGTAATAAAGATAACCAATTACAGTCATATTAGTAAAAATCTGTTCTTAACCCTTTGGTATGAAAATGGATATAGAAATTTATAGAGTTAATAAAGATAAAGTTACGAAGAAACTTCTAACCCAGCAATAAAAATATCAGACTTGCAAAGAAAGGGGTGGTAAAACCCATGCTCAACTTCTTAACTACTGAGCAGCTGAACGGTGAATCAAGCAGAAATAAGCATCTCCTACCCCTGCAGCTTTGGTAAACCGACGTAGGAACTGTATTGGGAGAGGGGTGCTTAACTGGAAGTCCAAGGCCTTCAGAATGGCGCACTCCATCTGACGCAACTGTTCTGCCGTGTAAGAATTACCAGTCAGATGCACCAGTTCGGCAACCTCCACAGTTGTAACCTCTTCGTATTTGGAAGCAACCCACATCGCAGCCACTCCAAGTAATTGCAAGTCATTCTTGGGAGTGTTCCTTTTCTGAAAAGAAATTTCTTACATCAATAGGAAATCAACTTCATATGGCAATTTTTAGAAGAAGAAAGAATGGTAAAATTAATGTCATTTTGGAAAAATTACTTAAGTTGATGGACAACCTAGGAGAATACTTTACAATAAAATTAAAAATCTAGAGTTTAAAGTCAATAAATTACATACAAAAACTTACAAAATTATCAGACAAACAGAAATTCACAACTTAACTACACTGCTGAAACTTTAAATCATTTGTTAGCAAAAAGATATCTGTTAAATGTATTTATGAAGTTGGATAGCAGTGCTGTAAATGTCACATGACTAGACGATACCACATTAGACATAAGATACAGGCTCTCTGTCTTGCTACGTTTTATCTGAATGTTTCTTGTGAACAGAAAAGAACTTTTTACAGAAACTTCCATACAAATTGGCCAAATGCAAATCTTTAATTGTTGAAAATGATTTTAAAGCTAGATGATCAACTGATCATTTATTTTGAGTAGCCATACCTGCAAGTATCGATCAGTGATTGCAACAGTGAGAAACAGAGTTTCTTGTGTCATCTTGTATTCGTAATTAGCAAGAACCAGCCAATCGACGAGGACGGACCTCATGCGGTCTGTAATTTCCGACTGGTTCGAAAGAAAGTCCTTGCTGAGAGAGTTTTCTTGCTCCAGCATTCGCATGTAGTCATATATGTCAAGAACATATTCCTTCATAAAATTTGGATCATCTTCGTCTTCATAGTCAATGTCGTGTAGAAAACGCGGCATGGGTGCAAAGTCGTTATCCTCATCATCATCATCTGCCTCTGAATCTTCAATAAACTGTTCATGATTTGGGAAGACCCTCTCAGCATTAGCCAACTCTGGAGCAAGCCAATTGCTTACAAATCGATGTTCACAATCTGATTTAGGATGGAGCTGATTGCTGGCAATAATTTGTTCATGATCTGTGAGGATATCTTCTGACTTCACGAGGAGCTGATCATCATCGCTGATGACAATCACTTCTTCTCTGCTGAGTGTTTCTTCCCTACTGCAGTTTTCTTCACTTGAGCTCTGCAATATTTTTGCAATATTATGCTTATTTTGTGAATTGAAAACAAACAAGCAACTAAGTTACATTCAACTGTAACTAGGTTAGAACAGGCAATTTTACTGATTAAGACAGTAAACTAACAAACAAATAAGTTGTGAAAACATAATAAATAAAATGAAAACTGGTAACCAGATCATCAAATTTATTATGCAAATATATAAACAAATGTAAAACTAATAACAAAATTTTCTAAAAAGTAAAAAATTTACATCAGAAAATAAATTATCTCATTAAGAAAACTTACTAAGTTCTTTTCAAGAAAGATATTAGGAATTCACTGTACTTAAGAAAAATCACACTAAATATTAGAAACTTTCTGCAGACAGGACATGGTATTCATTGTAATTATAACTAACCTCAACTTCAACTTTTTCAGTTTTGGAACATGAGCTTTGAATATGTATAAACTTTCTTTTCTTGTGACTGTGTACTTTAGATAGTTTTATCTTCTTCACTTCTCTTTGTCCTTTTCGCTAAAGTCAAAAAAGTAATTTTCTTAATGCAAAGAACCTGTATGACGTGGTAAATCTAGAATATCTAAACCTTATGTATACACAACTTGCAATCCTGTAAGTATAACTAAATATGCATGGACACAATATAACAACCAAGGCAAGTTTCTGTATGAAACTGTCATAAAGCAGTATGTACTGTCCAGTACTTCATTTAAGTTTGTAAGTAAAATTCAAAATCTGCCATGCACAGGCCTTTCCAGAGTGTAAGATTATGTAAAAGAAACCAGCCTTTCTTTCAAATTCCTTCAGTGCTTTCGGACTATTTTCGTGTTTAACATGATGATGAGTGAGTTTTCTAGTTGCACACAGCAGAAATGTCAAATGCATAAAAAAGTAAATAATCAACAGAAGAGAAATTCACAAACACCAGTGCATATATATATATATATATATATAAACTTGTTGGCCATGGTCTGTATCTGAAATGTAGACTATAGGCGTAGACTGACTCATTGCAGCTACATATATATATATATATATATATATCTTTAATACAGAATTAATTCTAACCTGTAATTAATTTAATTACATTTATTTACAGCAAACAGAAGTTGATCATGCATCATCTGAACCTAAGCTGTACAACAGATAGCAAAATTAGTGTTAAAGTTACTAACCTGAACATCAATTTTGACATCCTCATCTTTGATGTCTTCATGTCTGGCTCCTTTGTCTTTGGCCAAAGGCTTGTTAGAAATGTTATTGAGCACTGCCCTTTGCTCTTTCGAACGTCTGTTGATTTTTGGTGCTTTTGGAACTATCGGCTTGCCATTAGCAATGTATTTGGCATTCCCTTTAACACCTCTGACTGCAACACAGTCATTCGGTATAGCATTTTCATCAGTCTTTGCTTCGACTGCATTGTTTACAGTTTCCTTCAGTCCAAGTTTACCAGTTTTTCCATTAACCACATTGTTCCGGTGGTCTTTCAAAGCTGCCTTTGCAGCGAGATTTTTGCCCATAGGAGGAACCTGGTTCTCTTTGTCAATATTTACATGTTGCAAATCAGCCTAAAAAATAAAGCAGTTCATCTAAAACTGATTCCTACTAAGGATTACAGATATGCTTATAGTAATTAGTGCTAACAACTGGAATGTATTAACTATAATGGTGAGAATGAAATACTAAGAAAATCATGACAGGTATTAATAAAGCTGTTTAAATTAATAGTCTTACAGTAATGAGTTTCCACAATCGAAGTACAGAACAACTTTTGCAGTTTGCATGTAACAGTCTCTCATTGGATAGCGACAGGATGCACTGAAGTGACATTTCTTGTACTATGCTTAAGTCTTAGACTGAACTCAGAACATGGTGTCAACTGTCAACATTGGATTGGACCTCATTGGTAGGGTTTTACATGTGTGAGAGATGCCAGTGTTGACTTTTCCATATAACAATTGGAGTATCTTTTTACAAGATACCACACGCATGTTCACCAAGCTAATCTACTGACTTCTATAGCACTGTCATTAGAGTGCATCAATCAATTGTAAGCGTAACCACAATTTATACAGCATCGCCAGTAGCAAGTTACTTCAAGGGTGCTTTGCAATGTCAAATGTTGGCACGCACAAGAGTCCAACAATAAATGATTAATGGATGATGTACAAATGATGAACAAAATAAAACACCGATTTAGGCAATATAGTGCAAATTGGCTCTTAAAAACTTTGCACGGCGAAAGATATTGACGATTTTTGTTCAGAGATGGCAAAGACGCCACGAAAACGTGGTAGCGCAATAAAAGATTTCTTATGTAGAATATAATAAACAATGATTGCGTGTTGAGTTCAGAATGCTTTTAGTGGCCTTTGTAATCTGTTACAGATGCGCTGCATAAAACTGTTAATCGCTAAAATCGACATGACATGCTTTCGCGCTTTAGAAATACAGCAGGCCCAAAAGCTGAAAATACCTTTAGAAACTCTGCCATTATTAACACCTACCACGGATGCACGTGTTACACGACGCATTATTACGCGAAAAGCTCGATTTTTTAAATATAATGAAGTTGTATTCTCTCAGTCTATCTCAACTCCGCTTTCCTCACTTCTACAATACTTCTACGATCGCTTTTAAAATGAGCGCAGCGCGTTTAAATGCCTCAATTTCCGGTTAATTATTGTTCGCCCATTCTGTGGTAAAGACCACGGGCTACATAAGTACTTCTTTGACGCTACACATAAATAAGTGAGTGCAGATATCAAAGTTTATAACTTAAGCAAACTTTTATGGACCTCGAAGTGAAAACAAACAAAGTAAATTTTAAGGTGCAATCCGTAAAGTTCGCAGTCGCCTAATTATTAAAATGTGAATGTTACAGTAGAAAGTGTACGGCTATCACTCAAATGGGCAGCGGTGGTGAAGGATCTCACCCCATCAATTCATTGAAAAATAAGCAGGGTCGATGCCATGCGGTCGCTATAGGAAACCGTGTGGATTTACATTTTGCATTACATTACATTTACATCGAAGCAGTACCCTCTCATCATCCTGATTTAGCAGTGGCGTTGCTAACGGGGCGAGTGCTGTGGCCGTCCTCGTGTCCAGTGGGAGGAAAGACAGTGGTAAAACGAAATTTCAAAGACACATTTTATCACCTCCGCCCAAATTTTCAAATTTTGAAGAAGTTGATCATGAAATACAGCGAGAAGTTCAACTGACCGACTCTGTCTCTCTCTCTCTCTCTCTCTCTCTCTCTCTCTCTCTCTCTCTCTCTCTCTCTCTCGTCTCTTTTGTATGATAAAATACTGCACGCGTCAATCATTCTGGATTGATAACGCAAACAACATATCTTCCAACGACCAAATGTACGCATGCTATGACTTCGATGCCCAAAAGCAGGATCTTGTAGGCCATATTTAAAAGCTGACCCTTCCCAAAGGCCATGGCAGAGGAGTTTAGCGAGGCAACGGCACAGGCAGGGGTACCGCGTCATAATTATATTTGTATGGTTTAATATCCAATTTTAGTATTTTTGTTCATCACTTTGTAAAAATTGACGTGGCAGAAACAAAGGGAAGCACAGCTTGCTGGCTGACTGACCGACTCTAACTGACGCAGCCATACATACGTGTAAAGCAGACATTTAGATATACGCACAGCCACACAGACTGATCACTTATAGCCTAAACACATATGAATGTTACGAAGTATAGCAATCATGGATAATATAGGGCCAGTGGCCCGGGAAGTGCTTCGAAGTTGTGGGAGCCAACCTCAGCCAAGTACAGACCTAAGATGGATAAAATTAATTTGTGACGTAATATCAGAGTATATTTCACTCTATTATATTTTTATAATATTAACGTTTTGTTCCGTGGCATAGGTAGATATCTCCGTGGCCCAAAAGTTGTGTGAGCATGCTCCTGCCTCGGCGTCACAGAGCCAAAACTTGTGTGAGCATCGGCGCCTTTGGCGCCATGGCTCCCGAGCCCCCTGTATATGGCCTATTGGTTAAAAGTCTCCATCGCTTTACAACAGCTGGCACCAACCCAGCATACACCAGGGCGCTGTGAGTCCCAGGCGCTACATGAATATTCACGTAGGTCTACATTACATTTGCAGGGAGGTAGAGAGGCAGGCAGGAAAGCAGGCAGGCAGGGAGGCAGAGAGGCAAGTGTTGAGGTAAACGCTGAAGTAAAATAATACAACTTTTGGAGCTTCTGTGGGACCTCACATCAAAGAATTGGAATTGCATAATAAAAAGAAATTAGATAAATAACCAACAAAAGCAACAAATAATCTGCTAGGACGATAAAGTATGCCACCTGAATATAACACATTATCACTGCTGTTGTTTTAGGGAAGCATAGAGCTTTATTATGCTACAGAGAAATACCAAATAGGGTTAATAATACAAGACATTCAAGCTCCTGTAACCTTTGAAGTGACTAAACTTCTAAAGAATAAATCAGTAGAATCGTAGACCAAGATCCAAATGAAATTATAATTAACAGACAAGTCAGTCATTTCAAACGTATAAGAATTGTTTATTTGCAGAGACCTACAAGTAGTGACAAATTAAGTCATCAACTGAGAATATAATCTGTAACTACAGGTTAGTTACAGCACATAAACCTGCCACTTGCAGACATGGGATTATTTATAATATAGCAAATACACTGATTTAGGCTGTACATACAACTGTTTTCTATCAACACAAGGAATTGACTACTAAAGTTAGCTAGATGCAGTGCACTGTTTGCTACCACTGTGATTTTACATCATGTCTTTAAATGGTGATTAGATTTAACAACATAACCAGTTAAAAATGCCTATATGCAAAATGTCAGTATGATTATTAGTAAGAAGCTTTAAAATATCACATCATTTAACCGTCATTAACCATTTAATTTTATAATTCTACATGTGATTATAATGAATGGACTCCAAAGGCTTAAACAAAACTGTGCTCCAGTAACAAAGAGTATCATAGTTTTCTGCTTTATATTCACACTAAGTCAAATTTGCTGAAATTTAAGGGTCATAGGTAAATGCCATCCATCTATCCTTCAAGAAACTTCTGAGCAGTACGAACACAGTGCAAGCACTAGACACAATGCACATCCAGCCGACATCACATTACCATTAAATGTCATGTGGAACTCCCAGTATCCAAAAAGCACTGGTTGGTCTAATTCTTCGGTTAATAATCCAACCGGAGGAGCCTTTAAATTAATTTTAATATGTTAAGTTATTCAATACAAAATACAATACTTGGGCATTTACAGTCTTGCAGACATGTCAAGTGTAATACCATCAGCAGCGGAAGAACTACCTGGTGCATTTGTGGCACCCTGGTCTTCAACAACGATCGCAGAACTACTATCAAGACCATTGCCAACGCTGTTGTGGCTTGCTGACGCTCCGTCAATGTCAGACTTGCTAGCTTCAAAGTCATTCTGACTGCTCGCTCCTTCGGCTGAACCCTGGCCGCCAAATGACTGAATGCGGCCCGCTCTCCAATGTCGACATGTCACTAAAATGACTGCCACAAGCGCTGAGGTTATTATCACTACCCATGCAATGAGTACGTAAAAGGAGACTGATAGGCGTTTCGTAGTGTCTGAGGCAGTGTTGATATTTCCATCTATGCCGACGATTTTTTCTAGGGTGTTGTCAACCTTCTGTGAATCACGTAATAGCGGAGCCGTCTGACCGCCTGGAAAGAAAGATTCACTTTGATATGTAGGGCAAACGGATGCTTTGCATACCAGGATAACAACACTAAATAGAAGTCATCAGATTAGGTCAATTTACTTGGTGCAACAGAACTGGAAAGGCAACAATTCTACTCGGTCACCGTTATTAGGCTTCACGATTAGTTCCAAGGAATTGTTAAAACTGAAAATGGTAATACAGTTGGCAAAGATACCAGGACGTTTACAAACCGTAGTAACCAATTCTTTTCATAAAGCATATAACAGGTACTTTGCTTTGTATTGTAATCAAAATCTCTAACATTTCTCAGCAGCATAAAAAACTGCATCAAGGAGACCAGCTAATTCACTGGTGCTATATCAAATCAGGTCTACAAAAGCCAGGTTGTTGAGGGTTCGTGTGCTCTTGAGGCACCAAATATTTCGCAAAAAGGTAGTTACAAGCATGATCTTTTACATGACATATGATCTCACAGGAGATCTGAAGAAGAAATGAGAAATGTATTGCTATTACATTTGCTGAACACGAGACATCTGCAGATTATTAACCTTAATGCATACATTAGCATGTTTAACTCTCTACCTGAATCTATCAGCTCTCTACCTGAATTTATCTGAAGATGCTCTTCAATAGATACTTTTAAATTAAAACTCAAGACTCATTTATTCTCTCAATACTATAAATAATTATTATGTTGTAACGTGTCCTTTGAGTAAGACATTGTTTTATTAAGGCGAGTTATAAATATAAGTTGTATTGTATTGTGTACTGTATTGTTTGAATTGGAATCCTAGAATTTGGCTTGCACACCGATACTGCTTAGTAGCAACCATCATACGAGCATTATTACAGTGGTGCTATAAAAGTTCTATTTATTATTGCTGCTATTAGAGTAGAAACAATGCTTACCGGCTTGTCCAAAGGTCAGAGTGACACATATGTAACTGCCATAAGTGTTCAGACATAGTGTGTTTGATGGACAGATAGTTGCATTGGAAGCACACTCATCAAAATCTATAAAGACGAGAAACAAAACTGTCAGCATCAAAATACTGGACTACTTTTGTGATTCTCAACATATTGGTTCCAAGCAATGTGTCTAGTAAATTTAAAGTTAAAGTTATCGCTAATTTATTTGATGCTTCTTTAAATAACTTCCTCAGAGACATGGTCCATGGGTTGAAAACAATCTGACTGAAGCAAAAATAGGGCAAAACCAGGGGAAACAACGCCAATTTCAAAACAAGCACTGGGACTCAAATAACAGGCATCGTGGTTAGCCACCAGCCATCAAGTACTAAGCTATGCAACAAGTTTGGCATTTAGATCTCTCCGCTATTCTAATAATCGACAAAAGAGATCCATATAAATCAGGTAAGCAATTATTTGCATACCTTTAGAGATTTTTAATTCATACGGGGTGTGCAAAAGTCTAATGGTTAGTGTGCTGGACTGTCACCCGAGAGGTCAGAGGTTCAAATTTCCGCCAGGGCAGAAAGTTGTTCCATGATTCCTGCTTTTACTTGCACCCATTAACAAACTCGGCTATAAAATGAGTACACTAACCGTACGCTGTCGGTAGGAAGATCAGGCGATGAGGGAATGGACTGACCACTTATCCTCATATGCCAAGCCCAAGAAAATGAAGTTGTTAAAACTTTGCACACAAGGTTATCTCTTGGGGTTAGCTAATGGGACTACTCTTTGTCTTCTTCTAATTCACACCTATGCCATTCAGTTATAACCAAACAGGTAAAAGCCGTCCACTTTTTCACCTGACATTTCTTGTTTCTGTTGTATGATCATCCTTAATTGACATTGCCTAAGTGTGGAAACTAATTTAACTAACCTAAGTGTAAACCAGTCTAGCTTAAGTGGAACCTAATTTAACTTAAATGGAACCTAATTTCACTTTGCATAAGTGAAACCTAAAATTAACTAAATCAAAGTGGAGACTAATCTTTGTAACCCAAGTGAAACCCAGTTTAACATAACCTAAGTTATTCTAATTTAACTCAAGTGATGCTTACTCTAACTTAAACAACAAGCCACTTACCGTAGCAGTCATATCCATTGCTTGACAGTATTAAGCCAACTGGACATATACAGTAGTCAGGATTTCCATTTGTACCATTAACGCACGTATACTGACATCCACCATTCATGTCAGAACAGTTGACTGTCAGATTGCTGCCAATGACATACGACGCTACAAGAAGACAACAGACTCTGGCATCTTAGAACAGCTATGCCAAGTACACCTCAGGTATCTTAAGTTATGTGCGACAAGGTACCCGACTGGTTTGAGCGCTAAACTTGTAACGTGAAGAGCGCGGCTTCGAGCCCCCTCTGAGATGATTACAGTGTAGGAACACTCAGCAAGTCTTTTGTGCATAACTGCTCAGCACCATTGATAGTGGCACTTAAAAACTACACCAATAATACTAATACATGAATTTTTAAAATCTAACTAATCAGTTTTCAGATCTCCACATTTCTACTACATGCTCTCTACCTTGCTTTCATGATTTTCACAGTTTGTTTCCTTTCACATAGAAGTTTTTGCCTTAGATAAGATGATACACAGGTAATCAATCGGCAGCCTACCTTTGTATAATTTTTTCTAATCTAAAGTTTGGAGGACATTACACTGTCTTATCTAATCTCATGTCTCATGTCACCTAATGTCTCTGGACATTAGACTGTCTTATCTAATCTCATGTCTCATGTCACCTAATGTCTCTGGACATTAGACTGTCTTATCTAATCTCATGTCTCATGTCACCTAATGTCTCTGGACATTAGACTGTCTTATCTAATCTCATGTCTCATGTCACCTAATGTCTCTGGACATTACAGTTTCTTATCTAACATGAATTTGGTAAACATTGCACTGTCTTATAAAATGTAAATTTTGGGACATTATGCCGTCTTAGCTAATCTAAATTTTATGGACGTTACACTGGCCACCAAGTAAGTATTAAACACATGAAGCGGTGTAGCGAACTTACGATTGGGATCACAGTTGTGGTTGTTTGGAGCCAACAGGTAACCAGTTCTACAGGTGCAGAAGTAGCCGTTGGTTAAATCTGTACAGGTGTGTTCACATCCACCGTTGTTGTAGTTGCACTCATTCAGTGCTACAATCAAGCAAAGCAGCTGAATGTACGAGAAATTTGACACTGATGAAAGTGTTATCCATGCCATAAATGACTGGTTTCAGGAGCTGGATAAAACTTTCTTCCTGGAGGGTGTAAAAGCACTTGAACATCGCTGGGAAAAATGTGTTGAGCTTCAGGGAGATTATGTTGAAAAACTATAAAACAATTTTGGTCCAGATTTGCTGTCTAATATATTTTTCTCATTACTTATTGATCAACCCTCGTAAACAGGCTAAATCTGTTTAACAGTGACTTTAATTTTTTGGGTCAGAAGCATCTCTGTTGAGTTCATCCTCTAACAGGAGCTTAATAAATCTCAAATTACAATTACAATTACAAATCAGTCAATTAGAAATGGATTTGTGTCTGTAAGCGGCCGACATTTTAATCCAAGTCATGATCCGAACCAGAAGAAGCAGCTCATACTCTCCTGCAGCAAAGAGTTTATTTGATAGAAATTAGAAGCAATCATGAGGAAGGTATCTGAGGATAATTTGCAAAACCGAAGTCAATGAATATGGGAATTGACCCTTAGCCTTTGCTCTCAGGTCACCCCATTCTCAGTCTTTCTATGTCTGAAATGTTTATTTAGATTCTGTTCTGAATGTCTGTGCACTTCATTTTGAACAATCGTTTATTCGCATGTTCTTTCATTTTGTCGTCGATTATGGGATTTTTGATGAGAATGGAGTGCTTGTTCTCACAATGTTTATGGAAAATTAAAAAACAAATTCAACCACTTCAATTTAACTATTACTAAATAATAAAACACTAGAACTCAAGTTTATAAATAGACCTACTTCCACACATATCATGACCGTTTCTTTGTGCTGTGGCATAAGGCCACAATATGGCTGCCATTTGCTACACGATTGCATATCAATACTATTCCATGTACAGCTGCAGATGTAGCCATTAGTGAAATCTGTACAAAGACGTTCACATCCTATCTTATCTAACGTTCTATGCTCTGTATACCATATATTTTGAAAGTCCAAATCCGGATGGGGTCACCTAATATACGAGGGTCATGCCATGATTGAAGGACACTTCCATGGGATGATGTTGACACACCCAGGCATATATAATATTTCAGCAAAGACTACTCCAATCCCATAGCAGAAAGGACCCTTCTACATTATGATAATCAACAGGTAATTAATTATAGTCCTTTTTGCTCGCTCGGCTGTATCAAAGTACCCCTCCCGTAAGCCACCTGAAAAATAAAAGGGTAATTATGTACCCCATTTGGCAGTATGAAACAACCCACACCCACACGATTAGCCCTGCCACATCAATAGGACTTAGTACTCGGCAGCCAAGAGGGTAGGGGAGAGTAATGCCAGATGCAAATAAACGCCGACAGGGGGACAGAGGGTCCAACGTAGGTCATCGACTTATATACGGATTATAGACTTTTCCCCTTTCAAAGGCAAAAATTATGGTGTCGAATTATGCGTGGGGTTGACCTGTATGCAAGTATGAATGGTAATGTAATGGTTTATATTTATTTATGGTTTATTTACGTGGATCAGTGAAACAAAATATTAACTTGAAAATGGAATTTATTTCTTTAAAGTCACAAGAAGTGTAAATGAAAAGGTGCAGCAAAAATTTCAACAGAGAATGTCACTGTTTTCAGTCACTTACTGTTGCACTTGAGTCCTGCTGTTACTCGGACTTTCATAAACGACACTTTGCAGACACAGTATGGCTGAAGCCTGGTTGCTCCACTGATTGTCTTCAAAACAGCCACGTCACAGTACTGGTCACAGTTCAGTGCTGCACACTGCCTTGTAACATCTGACAACCGTGAAACAAGATTCACTTGTAATCGTAATCTCAAGATTTCTACAGCACCCAATGAAAGCTAAGTAACGGGAACCAGCTTATTCACAGGTGCCTGGTCAAAAGTATGGCATATTTCAAAATTTCTGTTCCCTCACTAAAAAAGCTGATCTTGAAACAGATGTACAAAACCTACATCCTATACAGACATGCGATGTATGGACAACTGGCTCCTTATGCCAAGACCACGAAACAGCATTAAGATTATAAACATTCATAACCACCGCCATCTTTTGTTGCCTTACGGGGATTATTAATTGCTTATTATCATGTTCAATTTTTAAGGCAGGTCAAGGCTGCCTCTCCGTTTCAGCGCACTGACTTTTTGGGTATTTGACCTGACTACAGCTTGATTTTGGTGTGCCATCGGTTGATGCCTCACGCATTAGGCAACAGCACTACAGAAGTTGTTAATTACAATTGCAACTAAACTTAGAAAATTATCTGAAATTGCAACAAGGTAATTTAAAAGCGGTGATATGACAATTTCAGAGTTCAATGCAAGCAAAGTTATACCTGCTTGATCTCCAAAAATGCCAGTTGCAATTCCTCGTGGGCCAGGAATTCCAATGGGGCCCGTGTCTCCAAGAGGTCCAGTCGGACCAGTACTGCCTTTTTGACCAGTACCGCCATCAGGTCCCATAGCTCCGGTAAGTCCAGTAACACCGGTAGCTCCACTTTTTCCAGAAGGTCCCATTAACCCTGTAAACCCAGTATATCCAGTGACACCTGTACTTCCTGTGGCCCCTCGCTGACCCAGTGGTCCAATAGCTCCGGTAAACCCAGATGCTCCTTGTCTTCCACTTGAACCAGAAGAGCCAGTATCACCATCAGGTCCATTTGGTCCAGTGTTACCACTTGCTCCGGTGGCTCCCCTTGCACCCTCCACACCAGTTGCTCCAGTGGCACCACTTGTTCCAGTGGCACCAGGTGGACCAGTGGCTCCTGTCCAACCAGAGCTCCCTGTATTTCCGGTCTGACCTATAGCCCCTGTTGCACCAGTTGCCCCTGTTGGACCAGTAGCTCCAGTCACACCGATCGGTCCAAGTTGCCCAGTTGGTCCAGTCTGTCCAGTAAATCCCGCAGGGCCTGTGTGTCCCGTTTGTCCAGAAGAGCCTGTGGCTCCTTGAGCTCCAGTGATTCCAGTTGCTCCAATTTCTCCCGGAATTCCCGTCATGCCAGTGCTTCCAGTAAATCCGGTAGCACCAGTGTTGCCGGTACTGCCAGTGAAACCAGTTTGACCCGTCTGTCCAGTGAAACCCGTGCTACCAAGTGCTCCAGCTGGACCAGTAGAACCTCTTGGTCCAGTAGCACCAGATGCACCCGTGGCTCCAGTGTTTCCCAAAGCACCACTCTGGCCAGTTTGACCAGTTTCTCCAGTTGCTCCTTGTAGTCCAGGAGGTCCTACTGGACCAGCAGTTCCATTTACTCCTTGTAGCCCAGTTGGACCTTTTAGACCTGTTGCACCAGTAAACCCTAACAGCAGCAACACAAAACAAGAACTCATTAACCTCACACACCGCAAGTAAGTAAAATAAGTGAATGAAGAAGTAAAAATAACTGAAAACCTGTCTTATATTTTACTTCTTTTACCTACTCCATACATATTTTTCAGACGATTCAGTCATTTAAATATAACCTTTTACCGTTGCATTTATTATACTGGGCTCCTTTAGGTCAACAAAACAAATACAAATTCACAAGTTTTCTTTAATACCATGAAACTTTTATTACCAAAGAATGAAAGACTGCCAGCAACTATACTGTTGCAAAAGTATTTTTAGATTACAAGCCATATCTATATATGGTAGCATATTGGATAGAGCACTCGGTTTATAACACGGAGAGTTCAGGTTCAAGCCTCCTCCAAGATGGTTACCGTGTAGGGACCTTGAGCAAGTCCTTCACTCACAGTTACTCAGTGCCATCGATTAATGCTAAGGCATTAGACAGTGGCGCCAAATAATAATAATCTATAAATGAAAATTCCTTGTGGCAAAGGTAGTTTTGAATTACACCCACGTCCATGTAGATGCCCAGCGACAAACCAGAAAGTTGACATGTGAGCACTAGGTTTAATTATACTTAAACATTTCAGCTACCAGTGAAATTTCTTATGCAAAGGTGCTATATAAATTTACTGGTACAAAACAATATAAGTAATTAATTCTGCATTTTGTTGTGAATAAAAACATTGTGCTAGTGAATGAAACTTTGACCTCTCAAAAGATTTCTTTGCCAGTTTTTAAAAATAAATATATGGGCACATATCGTGCAAATCTCACTGCACCTATCATTCCCGAGGAACTTTCAGCACTTGGCAAAACAGTTGATTTTGTAGCTTCACGTAGCCACTGTGGTTCATAGTTCATCCCTAGCATCCAACGCAGCATTTATTCAAGCGGCTACAGACGTACTGGTTAGTGTCATTAAACTGGAAATGATTCACTTTTCAGCAGTCCCTTAAGCTAACCCTGAGATGCAGCCATGGGTAGGAAGTGATAGTGACTTCATTTTCTTAGTTCTGGCATATGCAGGTGGCCAGTCTTCTCCTCTGTCACTTGATCTTCTCACCAACTGTGTACAGTCAGTGCACTCATTCATAGCCGGGTTCACTAGGGGCACAAGTGCAGCAGAAATTTTGAAACATCTCGGCCTTGGTGGGGATTTGAACCCTGCTCACTCATTTAACAGTCCTACACCCCTACCACCAGACTGCCATGCACTCCTTAGACTGGAAATGTTACATAATTCAAAATAATAAGAATCTACCTGTTGCTCCGAATGAACCTTGAAGTCCTGTTGCACCAGTTGCACCCAAAGGTCCAGCTGGTCCACGCTCTCCACTCGCACCTGGTCCACCTACTGGACCAGTCAATCCTGTCGCTCCTGTGACTCCAGTACTTCCCGTAAACCCAGTGTATCCTGTAATTCCACTTGCTCCAGTGGCACCAGTAGATCCAATTGCTCCCTGAGGACCAGTGGCTCCAGTGTTTCCTTGTGGACCTGTAGCTCCATTTGCGCCAGAGGCACCAGCGCCGCCAGCTACTCCATCATCCCCTGTACCTCCAGTTGCCCCAGTTGCACCAGTAATTCCTGGATCCCCAACTGCTCCGGTTGCTCCAGTTCCACCAGTCGATCCTGTACTACCAGTGGTCCCAGGATCACCGGTGCTACCTACAGGTCCTCTTAGGCCACTTGCACCGGTGCCTCCCTGAAATCCTAGAGGGCCCTGGATTCCTTGTGTTCCTGTACTTCCAATAGCTCCTGTATCACCTGTTGGCCCAGTTGAACCAGAACTTCCAGTGGAACCAGTAGTTCCTACAGCACCTGAACTGCCAGTTGCTCCAGTTAGTCCAGGATCTCCAGCTATTCCAGTAGCACCTGATGCTCCGGTTCGGCCAGAACTGCCAGTCGATCCCAAGGGTCCAGTTTGTCCAGTGGCTCCTGTAGCACCTATGCTACCAACAGGTCCTGCTGCACCAGCTGTTCCCCCTGTACCAACTGAACCACTTGAACCAGTTGAGCCGGTAATCCCAGTGAAACCCAAAGGACCTGGTAGACCACCGAGCCCTGTTGCACCAGTGGCTCCAGTTGCTCCACTTGCACCGATGGCACCTGGTGACCCGGTGAAACCTGTGGAACCAGTTGCTCCAAGGGGACCTGTTGGACCAGTGGTACCAGTATCACCTTGTGAACCAGTACTACCAGTGAAACCAGATGGTCCTGTACCTCCTGTATTTCCGGTAGCCCCACCTGTACCTGTCATTCCACTTGCCCCTGCAGGACCTGGTGGGCCAGTTGGCCCTGTAACTCCAGTTGCACCTGATGGTCCTGCTGGACCTGAAGGTCCCGTTTCACCCCTTGGTCCCTGAGCACCACTCGCTCCAGGTGCTCCAGGCTGACCTTGTAAACCAGGTGCTCCCGTTGCTCCAGATCCACCAGTCGCTCCACGTTCACCAGTACTGCCACTTGGTCCTGATAGTCCAGTAGCACCAGTGGGACCAGAGGCGCCTGTATTTCCTGTGCCCCCAGGTTGTCCAGTTGCACCGGAATTTCCTGTATTCCCTGTAAATCCAGTGCCACCTGTGATCCCTGTACTTCCAGGAGGTCCAGTATTACCCATAGGTCCTTGTGGGCCAGTACTGCCAGCTGGTCCTGTAGCACCAGAACCACCACTTGCACCAGTATCTCCTTTAGCACCTGCTGGTCCAGTTGCACCAGGCAGACCTTGGGGACCAGAAGCACCAGTTGATCCAACTGGACCTAGTACTCCAGTAGCTCCTGGCATACCCGGTGCTCCTGTATTGCCAGATGCACCACTAACTCCTCCAGTTCCTGTCGCTCCAGAAGAACCAGTGGCTCCTGAAGCACCAGATGCACCTGTTCCTCCTTGTGGTCCAGTGGGACCTATGGGCCCATTTTGTCCGCTTGCACCTATAATGTCAGCACTAACGTCCTTCAGTCCTAATGTAGCTTTTGTGGATGAGGTATTAGCTATGTGTTAAGTACAAAGGCTGCAGAATGTTCAGGTGGAATGGTAAATGACAGTCTTGGTCCGTTTAGCTCAGCTACATATGGTCTTCTTTATTGTGGAAACAAGAACAAAGAAATGAAAATCCAGGTGAAGACTGAATTCAATTCTAAAGCAACTGAAGTCTCGGTGATGTAACTCGATAGTTAGAAATTGAGAAATTCAAAATTGAGAAATCAAAACTGAGAAATCAAAACTGAGAAATCAAAACTGAGTAGTTTTCACTTCACTGCATATGCATAACTGTGGGATGACTTCCAAATATGTGCTTAAGCTAAAACTATACAAATATGTATGCTCTTATGCCATTTATACTACAAACTAATTCACTAAATGGCTGGGTTAAACTGTACAAAATGACTTCAGAATATGAAACTCAAAATGATTGCAAGGAGCACATATTAGCAGTTTCTTCAGCAATGTTAACCACCAGTAACTATAGTACACTAGATTAAATTACAAAATCAACATGAGAGTGCTAACTGCTAAGGGAAAAGGATCTAAATGCTCGATAATAATACATCAGGAATCAACACTTTAAAAGTTACACTTCTTGTCTTGAGAAACTGAAGGTAAACACCAATTTCTTTACTTATGCTAAACTCAGGTGATCTTCTGAAGCGTAGCATATATAAGACGACGAACCTGTGTTTCCTGTGGCTCCTGTAGACCCCCGTGGTCCAGTGGAACCAGTGTCACCCTGAGGACCTGGTTGGCCGCTTGCTCCAAGACTTCCAGTTTGGCCAGTTGCTCCAGATGCCCCAGAAGCACCAGTGCTTCCTGGACGTCCAGTAGCACCAAGCAGTCCCTCTCTACCTGTTGCTCCTGAGGCTCCTGTTGCCCCCATAGGTCCAGTAATACCCTGAAGTCCAGTTCCGCCAGCAGGCCCAGATGTTCCCATCGGACCAGTTGCACCGGTATTTCCAGTGCCACCGGAAGCACCCGTAAAACCAGTTGCACCTTTGGGACCCGTTCCTCCAGTGGCTCCAGTTACTCCAGTAGCCCCCGTTTGCCCTGTGACACCTGTAGCTCCAGTTGCTCCTGTAAAGCCGAGAAAACCTGTTGCTCCTGTGGCACCTGATGCACCTGAGGAACCTGTTGCACCTGATGCACCTGTGGCACCTGTTGCACCAGAAGCCCCTGAACTGCCAGAGGTACCAGTGGCACCTTGCGGACCTGTTCCACCAGACGCTCCAGTGCTCCCAGTGGCCCCACTGGAACCAGATGCACCCTGTGACCCTTGTACACCTGTGGCTCCAGGCTGCCCAGTAATGCCAGTAGCTCCTGTAGCTCCCTGACTGCCATCAGTCCCGGATGCTCCAGTATTGCCAGTAGATCCAGTAGCACCCTGACCACCAGTGGGTCCCGTACCACCAGATGCTCCTGTAGCTCCACCTGTGCCTGTTGCTCCCGTAGCTCCTGTCCCTCCCTGTTGTCCTGGAGATCCTGTGGCTCCACTAGCACCAGCTGCACCAGTATCACCTCGTTGGCCAGTTGCTCCGTTTGGTCCAAGAGCGCCAGTAGCTCCAGAAGAACCAGTTGCTCCAGTGGCTCCTGTTCCACCTGGAGTACCTGTCGTGCCACTTCCACCAGGAAGTCCTCTAGGACCTGTTGCTCCTGGGGAACCAGAAAATCCAGTTGCACCAGGATTTCCAGAAGCACCTGTTGCACCTGTGCCACCAACACGTCCAGGAGTTCCAGAAGCTCCTACAGCACCTCCTGTACCATTTAGTCCAGTTGCTCCAATGAGACCAGTAACACCTGTTGCTCCCTGGAATCCTGTATTACCTGTAGCACCCGTCTGCCCAATTGCCCCTGTTGGACCTCTCAAGCCTGTAGCACCAGTAGCACCTGGCGCTCCTGTTGCACCAATTGCTCCAGAAGCTCCTGTTTGGTTTTATGAAGACAACATAAAAAAATTTACAAAACCAGATTGGTGATTGCTGCAAAATACGAAAAACTATTCTGAACACAGTTGCATGCATGTGTGTATCGATGTGTTTGTATCAAAACCCTTAATCGTAATCGTAATTCCGAGATTTCTACAGCGCCCAATGAAAGCCATGTCACGGGGACCAGCTTATTCACAGGCGCTCAGTCAAAACAAAATCGATAGGCAGACGGGTTCGGTTCCAGGTCAAGATCCAAAAGTATAGCATTTTTCCAGCCTCACCTGTTTGGAAAGCTTTCCTCCCATCATAAACGGTTTCTGTTCAGTCATTCTTCACTTTATATCCTGATAGAGGCTTGCATGTGTCTCTAAATATTTATATATATATATATATATATATATATATATATATATATATATTTTAATCTGCAGGCAAATTCTAATTATTTCAAATACCCATTATTTACGTAGGCCTATTTATAATTTGGTGGCAAACAATGTCGGTTTGGTTCAACACAGCTGGATGTCCACTATCACTGAAAATGGAATGAACGGAATGCAAAAAGCCACCCTAAAACCTGAAATATGGTCTTCAAGCAGACAACTTTCGAAAGGTCATAAATAGGTGCTATATAATGAATCGACTGTCACTCTGTCCAACACGCAAGATACAACAACTACAATTTAAAACTTAACAGCCAGCAGAATGCCTGCCAACAATGTCAATGCCAGATTACAGCAGATAATATAAATATATGACATACATACACACACATGCACACGCACACGCCCACGCACACATACATATATATAATATTTAGAGTCACATGCAGGCCTATATCAGTATATAAAGTGAAGAAGAATGACATAAAAGAAACAGTTTATAATGGGAGGAAAGCTTTCCCAACAAGTAAGGTTGGAAAATAGGAAACATAAAGACTGCAACTGGCTTTTTCTCCATGACAGCAAGTATTTATTTAGGCAACTATGTAACAACGGTGGTTCCAGGTACAGACACTGACAGCACTCTAACTTAGTAAGATATATCGTTACAAATAAATAAATAAATTTATTTAATGCACTTAATACATGAACTAAGCCAGGAAGTCTGAATCTGAAGCACAGGTTTTCTCCAGTTGCAGTAAGTAAGTAAGACATTTGTTAACCTGCCATGTGTCCATCGGCTGAGTGAGGAATTGTAGGCAATTGCACCAGGAACACTGATATAGACACCATTCTGAGTGCAACAAAGGTCTTCAGCTATTTTTTGTTTTTCTTAAATTAGTTTTTAAGTAGTTGTGTATTATTAAAAATATATTTTAGAATAATTCTTATAATAATAAGTGGAAACATCTGTTGAACTGGTTGTCTGATGAGTCTTACCCAATGGTCCTATTGGTCCACTTTCACCAGTAGCACCCATAAATCCAGTGCTTCCTGATGCCCCAGTTCCACCAGTTGCACCCTGAGGACCCGTAACCCCAGTGGCCCCAGAAGGGCCAGTGTAGCCCGTAGCACCAGAAGAGCCCACTGATCCTTGTGGGCCAGAAGCACCAGTCTGACCAGTTGCGCCAGATGGACCGGGGCTACCAGATGCCCCAGTAGCCCCTGTTGAACCAGAAGAACCAGTAGCTCCAAGTGTGCCACCAGAGCCAGATGGTCCTGAAGCTCCTGCTGGTCCCTGAGGACCAGCTGCCCCTGTAGATCCAACTCCACCAGTGGATCCTTTAGCTCCAGTTGCACCAGAGGCGCCTATCATACCAGGGGACCCTGGGCCTCCAGGTAACCCTGCAGATCCAGGTGCTCCCGTCTGTCCAGTATTTCCAACTACACCAGTTGCACCTATTGGACCAGGCTGACCTGATACACCAGTTGAACCAGTGGCACCGGTAAAGCCAGGAAAACCGGTAAAACCACTTGATCCAGTGCTGCCAGTCGACCCAGGTGGGCCAGAAAATCCTGTCATTCCAGTTGCCCCAGCCAGTCCAGAAGTTCCAGTGCTACCCGTTGCACCTGTTGCTCCAATACCACCCGCTGGGCCTGTGGCACCATTAGGCCCTGCTGTTCCAATAACACCTGATGAACCTGCTGAGCCAGTTGATCCGGTAGCTCCAGTGCTACCTGTAGACCCTGCATCACCCAATGGTCCAGGGCTTCCTGAAGCTCCAGATGCTCCAGTTGCTCCAGGCAGTCCTGTGCTTCCAGGAGGTCCAGTGACTCCCTGAACACCAGATGCACCAGTACCACCTGAACTTCCCTGTGTTCCAACAGCTCCTGTACTTCCTGCGGATCCGGTTGCACCTGCTGCTCCTGTTGCACCGGCTGGTCCAGTCACTCCAGTGCCACCAGTTACACCTGTTGCACCTGTAAATCCTGTAGTTCCAGTAGCGCCAGTAGCTCCAGAATTGCCAGATGCTCCTGTTGCTCCTGTGGGACCAGATGCACCTGTTCCTCCTGTCTGACCAACAGGTCCCACTGGTCCGGGTGCTCCCGTGATTCCAGTAGAACCTGTGAAACCAGGCGCACCAACATCACCTGGATTTCCAGGTCCACCTGTGGCCCCACTGCTCCCTGTTGCACCAGGAAGTCCAACTGGACCTGTAGCACCAGGTAAACCGCTTGTTCCAGTGGCTCCTGTTCCACCACGAATCCCAGTGCCACCAGTGGCCCCTGTATCTCCTGTCAACCCTGCAAAACCAGTAAGACCAGTTGCTCCCTTTTCTCCTTGCGTGCCAGTTGCACCAGGAACACCGGTTGCTCCTGGTGAACCAGTTACTCCTGCTGGTCCAGTTAATCCTGTGGCACCAGTGGCACCTGTGGCTCCAGCAGTACCACCTGTGCCTTGTGTTCCCACTGGTCCAGTAAATCCAACAACTCCAGTTGCTCCCGGAGCCCCTGTGGAACCACGAGGCCCTGTTGAACCTGTAGCTCCCGTGTTTCCAACGGCACCCGATTCACCAGTGAACCCTGAAGGCCCTGTCCATCCAGGTTCACCTCGAACACCCGTGGCCCCATCTTGTCCTCTTGGTCCTGACGCTCCAGTTGGACCAGCCGTCCCTGCAGTTCCCTGTTGACCACTTGGGCCAGTTGCTCCAGTAGCACCAACAGCTCCTGAAGCGCCCGTAGCACCTGTCTGTCCACTGGCCCCAGAAAAGCCAGTGGAACCCCCTGTCCCATCTCTACCAGGTGTACCTGGTGCACCTGAGGCACCTGTAGATCCTTGACTACCTGTAGCACCAGGCTGTCCAGTTCCACCTACCTGCCCAGTTGCTCCAGCTGCACCAGAAGCGCCTGTAGATCCTTGAGCGCCAGTGGTACCAGTGGTGCCTGTTGCTCCACTTGATCCAGTTCCACCTGGCAATCCAGTTGCTCCTGTTGCTCCTGTGAATCCTTGCGGACCGGTTGCTCCTGTCATTCCTGTTTGTCCTGAGGCTCCAGGTGATCCAGACGGCCCAGTGTTTCCGATTGAACCTGTCTGTCCGGTGGCTCCTAGTGGTCCAGGAGGACCTGAGATTCCAGTTGTACCTGGGACACCAGTGCTTCCAGGAAGTCCTAGCCACAGACATAAGTTTCACAGCATACATCAATGCAAAGCAAATAGAACAAATAAGCTTCAGGCAAGTTTAGGCATTTTACACATTTTGAACTTTGCAAGTTGTTTTTTTTATTCTGATATATGCACAAAACATCATATCATGTGACCAATCCTAACCTGTAGCTCCTACAATTCCTGTAGATCCAGTAGGTCCAGACTGTCCTGTTGGACCAGCTGATCCAGGATTTCCAGAAGCTCCAGAAGCTCCTGACACTCCTGTTCTGCCAGTGGGACCTGTAGCACCAGTTGCTCCTGGTGGACCACTTGCTCCTGAAGATCCAGCCGCACCAGTTGCACCCGTGCTTCCAGTGTTACCCTGAATGCCAGTGAACCCAGAAGCACCAGTGGCACCAGTCATTCCGGTTGCCCCAATCTGGCCAGATGCTGCTGCAGGCCCAGGTGGACCGGGGTCCCCAACTGGTCCAGTTGCACCAGTATATCCCCCAGGTCCAGCAATACCTGTCAATCCAGTGCTTCCAGCAACACCAGTTGCCCCACTTGCACCAGCAGCACCTGAGCTGCCAGGAGTTCCAGTTGCACCAGTCTGTCCAGTGAAGCCCATTGGTCCTGAGATCCCAGTGCTGCCTGTGCTACCTGTTGGACCAGTGGCACCTGTCCAACCCGTACCACCAGTGCTTCCAGAAATGCCGGTGGCACCAGTGTTACCTGTCTGACCTGAGGCGCCGGTCCCACCAACTGCTCCAGTGGCTCCCTGTGGACCTTTTGGACCAGACGAACCGGTGGCACCAGTGAATCCAGTGCTTCCTGAAGCTCCAACCGAACCAGTTGATCCAACAATTCCAGTTGCACCCGTCGCTCCAGCAGGTCCAGTTATTCCAGTTGCTCCTGATGACCCTGTGCTGCCCACGGCTCCGCTTGCTCCAACACTGCCAGAAGCTCCAGTTAAACCTGCAAGCAAATGCAGAAAAATTTAAGGTTCAAGGAAGCCGCATCAGAAAAAATTTATCAGTTAATACTGACATCCAATTTCACAGCGAAAACTATATAATCAATCAGTCAAGGTGGACAATCAAAAGCATTACCTAGTATACAAGCCATATGCAAATAATATACATCCAGGTGCAGATACAGAATTTGAAATTAGATGGGTCGAAGCGACAGTGGAATCTGGGATATAGTAAAACATTAGGGAAACTATCAGCCATTTGCAGTCCACTGTTTATGGGGTGTATGTCCATAAAGCCCCTCGGATATCAGCCACTGATATTGGAGTATGATCTTTAGTTTGTCAATGATGAAACTGAAAAATTAGGAGCACTAATAAGAAAACTAATTTCTAATAACAAGATGAAACTAATTACACAAGACGCTAATTGCTGCCAATAATAATAATAATACTAATAAAATTATTATTATTAGACTATAACGCAACATTTAATAAAACCAAACAGATCACAAATCCAGTGCTTCAAATGCTCATTAGAAGCCTCAAGTATGAAATGAAATAACATAATTAAGCACCTTTTAAAGATAACTACACACAGACCCCTGGTTAAAAGATCACCTAACATCCAGTTTGAGACAATGCTCATTCAGCTGGAGATAGTAAGTGCCCACAATACATGTCTTAATTAAAATCAAGATCACGAGAAAATCACTGCACAAGAGAAAACTATTCCATATGGACTGTGCCATTAATAAGCATCAAACTGCATGGTAGCAATGTGATCAGAAATAACATGAGTATCTGCAGCTAAACATACCAAGGAAACACACTTCAATTACTTAAGTCTGACCCTTTTTGGTTGACCCACTGACCTGCACCAGCAATGTGCATATGGTAGGGCTTATTTGTATCTGATGTTATACTTTCTTGTAGGTCGGTGCGCTAATGTCAATAAATTTTTTCAATCAAAAGGGCACAGGTATGAATTACCTGTAGAACCAATTAGTCCAGTTGAACCCGTTGAACCGGTTTGCCCAGTGAATCCTCCAGTTCCAAACACTCCAGTTGCTCCGGGCAAACCAATTGCTCCAGGTGCCCCAGATGCACCAGCTGTTCCCTGAGTTCCTGAGGTTCCAGATGATCCAGTGGCACCTGTACTTCCCACAGTTCCAGATATACCCGTAGCACCCTGTGGTCCAACAGGGCCTGTACTGCCTGATGCTCCTGTCGTCCCAGTGGCCCCTGCCGTTCCAGTTGATCCCATTGGACCAGTGGCCCCAGCACCACCGGGCACTCCTGTTGCACCATTTTGTCCAGTTGTACCAGAAGCTCCAGTAGACCCAGTTGATCCAGGAAGTCCTGTTGCTCCTGCTGGACCTGTATTTCCCGTGTCACCACGAGGACCGGTTGATCCTGCCAGTCCAGTAGCACCAGTAAATCCGGTTGTACCAGTTGACCCAGTGAATCCTGGAAGACCAGGAATTCCTGAGGTACCAGGCACTCCAGTAGCTCCAGGGATCCCTGTGCTGCCAGTGCCACCCGTGGCACCTAGAGGTCCTGGGCTACCTTGCACACCAGCTGGGCCAGTTGCTCCAGTTGGTCCTGATGCCCCTGCATTTCCAGTCTGTCCAGTTGCTCCTATGCTTCCAGTTGATCCTGTGGCCCCAATAATTCCAGTGATTCCTGTACTACCTGTGGCTCCTGATGCTCCAGACAAACCAGTTGGTCCTGAAGCTCCGGCCAAACCAGTATTCCCCACAGGACCTGTTGCACCTGTTACACCTGTGATACCATTGACCCCAGTTGCACCTGTGGCACCTCCAGTTCCAGGTGCACCTGTTGAAGACAGTAATAAACCAATTAGTACAGGGATCTTAACATATACTCTGTCAGAATATTCATAGTCAATCCATAGTTAGTCTTCCTAATTGCTGTGTTGTGCCTTGGACAATGTTAAGAAATGCATAGCTTACCTACTTACTTACTTTCCTCTTTCTGTGTACATGTATATTAATCATTTCCATATATATAAAAATTTGGACATTTTTGCAGCACCCTTTGAGAAATCTTTGTTTACATGCATAGTGATATTTGTCAGTTTCGCTCTCATTTCATTAGCAAATTCCCTGTCATGACAACATGAACAGCCTGCATCATATTACTGCTGTTTACAAAGTATATTCTTCACTACCTTCAACAATTTTTATAAACCTAGTTCAGAAAGAAAATCTGCTTCACACTTAACCATTAATCTACTGTTTCTGCGGGTTATGTACTGCAAGTCACTAGTCATAGTTTTTTGCTAATGAAGAGACCAACGATTGATGCCTTGGGCATTATGATAACGGTGCTACAGAAGTCATTAGATTAGATTAGATTGCGCATGTAACAGTTATTTTCATATGGAGAAAGTAAATTCCAACCTGTGATTCCCGTAGCACCACTTGCTCCCGCAGCTCCAGTCTGACCAGAGACTCCAGTTGCACCGCTTGGACCTGTAAGACCAGTTGCCCCCGAAGCTCCAGTTCCTCCTGTTGCTCCAGTAAATCCAGTTGTTCCACTAGAACCGGACAATCCTGTTGCTCCAGTACTTCCCTGTGGGCCTGACTGACCTTTTGAACAAAATAACAGAGTAGCAAATAAGATTCTGCAACTTCACTAGATTAGCTGTAACAACATCAGTCAGGCTACTGATAATTGACCCATGTAATTCAACTGCCAGTTATAAAATACACGCCTTACATCTTATTCATTATTGAAGCGTATTGTTCAACATGAAATAAGAAGGAATTCAACAAATGCATCACAATAAAATTCTGTTTCTTTACACACCCCAGAAAATGAACATGAAACCACAGTGAATAACGCTCCATTGTATATGGGTCATTGTCTGTTTAAACAATAGTAATATCAGAGTTCTCACAGAGTATGACCCAGGAAATGATACACCTTTAGGCTGAAGATCTGATGCATGATTAACATAGTTATATGGAGTTACGGTACATGGATATGAGCATAAAATGCACAGGTAAGTGTCATAATGCTGTGCCAAAAAACTTAGCAATTAATTGATTAATTTAAACATATACCAACTTCCTGCAAGGTAGTCTAACCAGACCTGAGAGCCTATCAAAAGCCTATTAAAATATATCATGGGGAAATTACCAGTGCTTCCCACAGGTCCTGTAGCACCAACTCCACCAGTGATACCAGTTGCTCCAGGGGCTCCAGTGAATCCTACCACACCAGTTGCACCAGTTGCTCCCATCGTTCCACCTGTTCCAGTTGCTCCAGGCGCTCCAGCAGTCCCACCACCGCCAGGTGATCCGGTTGCTCCTATTGCACCAGGTGGACCCAGCTGTCCTATTGGCCCCGATGAACCAGTGACCCCAGAAGCTCCTTGAGGCCCAGGTAAACCAACTGATCCAGCAGGTCCTGATGCCCCAGTTGCACCAGCGGGTCCTGAAGCTCCTGTAATTCCGGTTGCACCTGATGGACCAGTTGCACCTGCAAGCAGCAAAAAGTCAAAATTACGAATGCAGCTAACCACAAAATATAAGACCGTTACTTTTGCTCATCTTCAACTGACCAAACAACCAAACCACTGAGCCAGTAAACCAATCAGTCATCCAGCGTATCAGTCAATGAGTTGTTAGGGTAACCGATCGATTGAGCATCCAGCCTAATAACCAAGCAATCAGATTACCACCCATATCAACCATCACATCGAGCAATCAAGTCTTCAGATTACCAACCAATCAAGCATCCAGTCTCACATCTAATCAAGTAGCCGACCACTAAATCAGACATCTACCTTGAAGACCAATCTATCATCCAGCTAGAGCAATCAACTATTCAGTCTATTCATAAATCAGTTAATCCTGGAAAAGCAAAAATGCTGCAAAATTTAAAATGTTGTTTTATTTTTATCTAAAAACGGATTAAATGACCAAATGTCTTCTTCAGAAGTAAACAGAAAAAGGCAAATTCTTACTCAGGAGTAATGAATAATAAGTTGCATGAATAATAATTGTACCTTGTGGGCCGGTTGTCCCTGTGACTCCTGTGCTACCAGCTGGACCTGCAGAACCTGAAGCACCTGTAGGTCCAGCTGTTCCATCTACTCCTGTGGCACCAGATAATCCCGGTAATCCAGGTTGCCCTGAAGACCCCACTGTTCCCGTAGCACCTGCTGGTCCAGTTGGTCCAAGTGGGCCAGTTGCGCCCGTTCTACCACGTGGCCCAGTGGCACCTGTGCCACCCGTAGTACCTGTGGCACCCACTGGGCCAGGTGCTCCACTTGATCCAGAGCCACCAGTAGCTCCTGTGAATCCTGTTCCTCCAGGAAGACCAGTAGCTCCAGGAGCACCACCTGCACCTTGAGGACCAGAAGAGCCAGTACCCCCAGGTGCTCCAGATGCACCAGTTGATCCAGAAGCTCCACTGGGTCCTGTAGGACCCACTGGACCAGGATTCCCAGATGAACCAGTTGCTCCAGGATCACCTTTTGGTCCGGGTGCACCTGGAAATCATCAGAACAGAACTTGGGTCTAGTTTCTTTGCAAAACAATAAATTCTTCAGACAAAGAAACTTGTTGCTGCTGACGTTCAAACAACTACCACTGATTCTCATTACACTCTTTCATTTATGTTTGTCCTCAGTTGAAAAAGTGACAATTAAAATACCACTTAAAAATAATTCCACTTCACTTCTTCTGTATCCAAGTCTGTCATTTGAAATGGATGACCGCATCAATAGCAAGTCATGTTATCAATGAGAAAGAATTAATTATCAGCCTGTTGAATAATTGTTGTTATTCTTGCACTTCAAGATCATGCTTACAAGTACTTATATTGAAAAAGGTGTGTAATAAATGAATGATAATATTACTTTATAATAAGTTAATGAGGTTAGTTATTGCAGCTGGTAAAACACTACCACCAGTTAATCAGTAAAAGTATTACCTTACCTTACTTTAAATTAATAAGGTTATTTATTGCAGCTGCTCAAATACTAACTACCAGTTAATTAGTAATCACAACTGTTGAAAAACAAACAAGTTCTCAAATTAATTAAAGTACTGAATTGCTAAAACTCAACTGCATTACAAATTTTGCAATCCAGCGATGACTGAAGAAGTAGAGTAGTCCCCTAAGCAAGCACTGAAAGGCAGCCACGTGTACGAAGTGTTAGCGACTTCATTTTTCTTAGCCTCAGCATATAAGGGCGGGTGGCCAGCAAATGAACATATGCAAATGAATGTTTGTTTAGCTATAATGCTAAATATAGCAACTTTTTGAACCATCCTATTAACTTGTCAACACTTCACCTCTCGCAATCTCTGTACAGGTCTTTCATTCAAAAATGAAAACACCCCTCTTCCACAAATCCTATTCTGATTCCTCTTCTTCCCTTACCTCTTCTCTCACTACTCCAGTTCTAAACATGCATTTACCAGAGCCGCCTGCCTGACTCTTGGATCTTGACTTGGAACCGAATCAGACCTTATCTATCTAACGATTCTGTTTTGAATCAGTGCCTGCGAGTAAGCTGGTTCCTGTGACTCACCTTTTCTAGGGCAATGTAGAAATCTCAATTACGATTACGATTACGAATAGTAACGGGGCCTAACCTGCAGAACCCAGTGGTCCAGTTGCACCAGTGTTGCCAGTAGCTCCGGGAGAGCCACTACTGCCTGCTGCTCCAGATGCACCAAAAGGACCAGGAGGGCCAGTTATGCCAGTAGTTCCAGGCAAGCCAGGGGATCCACCAGGTCCCATTGTACCCGTAGTGCCTAAAATCCAAGACAACAGATTCTTCCCAACAATCATTATCATAAATTTGTATAGCATCTCCAGTAAAAACTCCTCAAAGGCATTCCTTGCCTCGCAACACCTGACTATGATCAAACAGTATGGTTTTGTGCTATGTGATAATTGTGCAAGCCATCAAAAAGAAATCAGCTGATCATACTAATAGAAGTACCATTAAACAAAATCAAAGCATTGCACATCCGATGTTTGCAGGGTGGAAATTTTTGTTAGTGCACTGGTAGGGTAAGACATCTGGGCAAAAACCTCAAGAATGGGAAATATGTATACCAGTGTGGATTGGCCTGCGTCACTGAGATGAAATTTTTCACATACACCCCTAAAAATGAACCCTGGTTATTTTACTCCAGATGAAACCAGTTGGTGCACGTTCAAATCAATTCAGTAATACTTCTTTGCATGGTGTCTGTAATAGGCAACGTTAAGTTGTTTCATGCTATGTCCAAACAAGTTATGTATAGTATGAAATGTTAAAATTCTAGCAGTTGCAAACTCACCAGTAGAACCTTGAGGGCCTGCCAGTCCAGTGAATCCAGTCTGACCAGTTGAGCCGGTCTGTCCGGTAGATCCAGTTGCACCGAGTGGTCCAGAGCTTCCCGTGGCACCAGCTCCACCGCTAGCACCTGTGGCACCCTGAGTGCCTTGGGCTCCAGACACACCAGTAAACCCAATTGGTCCAGTATTGCCCGAGGCTCCCGTTGCACCTGGTGAACCTGTTGCACCCTGCTGGCCACTCTGGCCTGTAGCTCCACTGCCGCCAATCTGTCCCCTCTCACCTGTCTGTCCAGTGCTACCTGCAGGTCCTGTTGCTCCAGATGCACCTACTGATCCAGTTGCTCCAGAAGAACCAGTTGCACCTGTCGTTCCAGTGCTACCAGTAGCGCCAATTGGACCCAGAGGACCTACACAAGTGACAAAAAATAAGCCATGACCGTTCTAATAAGTTCAGTTCAACCACCCTGTTTATTAATTATGCTTTTAATAAAATGTTTGATTCAATATGAATAGCATGTCAGGTAAATAACGTTTGGAAAAATACACACTGGAAAGTCATTACAGTGCTCTCTTTGGGAATCCATCTCAAGAAATGCCTTATAATGAGATTGTGTTGCAATGAGGTCTACAGTTAAGTTAGAGATCCATGGCCCAGACTGCATCATATCAGAATTTGTGTAATAATGGAGCATGTTTTAAGGAGTTTCTCGTATATTTAATTTAAGTTAATGATGTCCAGCGCATAACTGTAAATTCTGCATATCTTCATAACCCCAAAATGGTAGAGATATACAATCTATTCACAAATGCTAGAACCAGCTGTTTTACAGGCACTAATATTTGTAACATTTTTTGGAGAAAATGACCAAAAATACATGCATTAAACATCATAACCTTGCTTCTAATAAATTTTTCTGGTCACAGCAGTAATAATCCAAACCTGTTGTGTCTTTTAATCATCATTCTAACTAACAATATGAAAACACATCCATTAGGACATCAACACATACCCAGTAAGACAACCTCAGAGAAACAGGTACACTGACTTACCTGATGCTCCCACATTTCCAGGCTGACCACTTGCACCAGTGGCCCCTACTGGACCGCTTGCACCTGCAACACCAGTTGTTCCTGTTGCCCCCATTGTTCCAGTTGATCCGGTGGTACCTGTGGCACCAACCATGCCTGAGCTACCAGTTGCTCCAGTTCCTCCTGGTGATCCACTTGAACCAGAAGCTCCCGTAAAACCAGTTCCACCAGTAGCACCTGTCAATCAAAAGTGGCAATCATGAATTACCTGTCCAGTTAAACAACAAGCTATCTGCATTCTTTAAAGAATATTATATAACTGTTCTTGTAGTTGGGCTCAGCAGTTCTTTGTAAGAAGCCACAAATACATGTGTAACTACAACTACTAAAAGAGTGTTTCCATAACACATTTGTACATATCGACTAAGAACGGCCAATTTTCTTGTCCTGATACATTCGATGCCTTCCCCAAATCATTTTTTGTAATCTTCCATACTTTTTGGAATTTCCAAATTCAATTTTAAGTTTCTGTTGAATTTCTTCTCATCTTTAGCCACAAACTGTTTAGTGTCTTTGATGAAAAAAGTCATAACAAAGGCAAGTGCATCCAAAGAAGCCATTTCGTCATGAAAGGCCAGAAACTCCTTACTAGGCAGCAAAATTATAAAAAAGTTAAGAACTAACCTGTGGCACCAGCAGGGCCAGTAGCACCTGTGTTGCCTACACCACCTGTCATTCCAGAGCTGCCTGAAGGACCAGTGGCTCCAACAGGACCAGAGGCACCAGTAGATCCCACAGCTCCAGGAAAACCTGAGGAACCTGAGGACCCTGGAGCACCAATTCCACCAGTGCTTCCACTGGCACCAGTTGCACCAGCTGCTCCTGATGGTCCTGATGCACCGACTGAACCAGAAGGACCCGGAGAACCAACAGGTCCTGTAGACCCAGGTGGCCCAGTTGCACCCCCTGGACCTGTTGACCCTAAACCTCCAGTGGCACCAGTGTCTCCCATGCCTCCCTTGATACCAGTTGCTCCAGAAGGTCCAGAGGGTCCAGTAGCACCTATGGGACCAGTTCTTCCAGTGCCTCCAGGGTTTCCCAATACACCAGTCCGACCATTGATTCCTGTAACTCCTGTGGCCCCAATTGGACCACCTGGACCAGCTGTTCCAGTGGCTCCCTGTAGTCCGGTTACTCCAGTTGCACCCATTGAACCCTGTGCTCCACCAGGACCTATTATGTAAAAATTACAATTACTGTTATTCGTAGGATATGCTTTCCCATATTTTCTACCAAAAGAAAACAAAAATCTGGAGCAATCATTTAGCCAAGCTGTCGGATGGGAAGAGCAAACATACATCGAATAAAGTACAGGAGAAATTTCTTGACAGATTCTAAATCTTAGAAAATCTGCTATTTTCTGTTGCCATGGTGATCAAGTTACAAATATACAATTAATTAATTCCTGACTTGGTTGAATAGGGTTTTTAAAGAAACAAAGAGCATCAACTGTGTCTTCTCCATCTGCTTCACAACCAAACCTTCACAATGCATCAAACAAAACATTAAACTTTATTAAAGTTTTTAAGGATTTAAGTGTGCCATCAATGAAATGACCAAGAGATAGATGTCTACGTCAGTAAATCAGTAGCATACCTGTGGATCCTTGAGGTCCTGAACTTCCAGTTGCACCCTGAGTTCCTGTTACTCCACCTGGACCCACTGGCCCTGGCAATCCATTAGGACCAGTTGCTCCAGGGCTTCCTGTAGGTCCAACTGGCCCAGTAACACCTGATGCACCAGATGCTCCAGTCATTCCAGTCACACCGGTTGCTCCTGGGGCACCAGTACCTCCAGGTGTCCCAGCCTGACCAGTGCTACCTCTTACTCCAGGTAGTCCAGTGGCCCCAGTGTTGCCATTTACTCCTGTTACCCCTGTCTGACCAGTAAAGCCCTGCGGACCAGTAAATCCTGTAGCACCAGACGGACCTGTCGTTCCTGTGCCCCCAGTGCTACCTATAGGGCCAGTGAATCCAGTTACACCAGTGCGGCCAGTAAGTCCAGAGGTACCAGTGGCACCTTGAGGACCGGTTGCACCAACAGCTCCTGAAGCGCCAGTCAGACCAGCAGGCCCTGTTGCCCCAGTGCCTCCAGTGGCACCTGTTGCACCAGTAAAGCCAGGCCCTCCTGAACCACCACCTGACCCGGGAAGACCAGTGGCACCCACAGCACCAGTACCACCTATTAAAAGAAAGCATTGTAGTGAACATTTATATAGCACCTAAATTTATGCATAGGTACAGGGAACATATGTGTATGTCTATATCTGGCTATTTATATAGTACTTTACTGAACTACACAATGGTGCTAAAGATCCTCCCAAGAGCGTCAAAAGTACCTACATCATGAAACTACATTATCTTCATTAAATATATTATTGGACAAAAATCGAAAGTTGCTACCAAGATACACTGCAGATCAATTCAAACTGTTTTAAAACTCATGACCAGACTTATCTTTTGATTTATAAAACAGCTTTTAGGACCCTCTTGAAAGCCCCTAGAATGTCTAAGATGGCAGGCATCACAGACCTGTAGATCCTTGAGGACCGACAGGCCCTGTAGATCCAGTACCACCCTGAGCACCAGCAGGACCTGTAGCTCCAGCCGAACCTTGTGGTCCTGTTATGCCAGTTCCACCAACTATTCCAGTTCGTCCACTTGCTCCGGTGTAACCCATAACACCCGTGATTCCTGTGGCACCTAACGGCCCAGTAGAACCTGTTGCACCTTGTATACCAGAGGCTCCTGTTGCTCCAGAGCTTCCTGTAGCTCCCCTAGGACCAGTAACACCAGACTGTCCACTTGGTCCAGTGGCTCCTGTGGAACCTGTATCACCTGGACGACCACTTACACCTGAGGCGCCAGTTCGACCATTAAGCCCAGTAGCTCCTGTATTACCTGCAAGCCCCGTAGCACCTGTAAATCCTGTGCTACCTGTTACAGAAACAATACAACATCAGATAACATAAGCCACAAAGATGTCTCAGCAAAGCGATACCTATAATTAAATACCTAAAAGCAAGATCTAAATAAAATCTTCCATGTCAAGAGTATCGATGATCACTGCAGCAGTCAAAGTTGACAGTAACCACTTTGTTTCACTAGAGCATAAACAAATGATCACTAAAGAAGCTGAAACACTGGTGCTTTTAAATTAAACTTTAACGATATCATTGATAGAAAAAAACAAGTTTAGGTACAATGTACAGAAAACTTGAAAATAACATCTCAATGAAAAATCACATATTTTAATTACATCATACATTCGATAGAAATAATTTCAACCGCTTGCTCATTTTACCTACAATTCCTCATTCATCTAATGTTTTACTTATTATTTTTAAACATTTCTGCAACAACAGCAAACAGGAAAGATTAGCCATAAGCTTTAAGTGCCACTCCTGTGTCAATGTCTATTTACCTGTGAAGCCAGGTGATCCAGCAGGACCTCTCACCCCAGTGCCTCCATTAATTCCAGGTACACCAGTAGAGCCAGAGGCACCTATGCCTCCTATGACTCCTGTCCGCCCAGATGAGCCAGTGTTTCCTGTGTCTCCTTGAGCACCCGATGCTCCCGTTGCTCCAGTGCTACCTGTATCTCCTATAACACCTGTTCTTCCAGGTACACCTGTGGCACCAGTACCACCACCAGCACCGGGAGCACCTGTACTCCCGGAAGCACCTGTGCGACCACTCGGTCCAGTTGCTCCAGAGGAGCCTGCAGGGCCAAGACTGCCAGTTCCTCCTTCTACACCTGTACGCCCTGATAGCCCTGTTGCACCTGTGTATCCAGTACCTCCTTGTGACCCAGAAGCTCCACTCGAGCCTGATGAACCAGGTGTTCCACTGACACCTACAGTTTATTGACAACATGGTAAATTTACTCCATTAATATAATTATTCTGTTTCAGAAAATTTACTACTCTTCCTATTTTCGATCCACACTATTAAGTGTTAGAGTGAAGTGGAATTTTCACTCCACATAAGTACCGCTTTGGAAGCGTAAATCTGTTGTCTACATTTGTTACAGCCAAAGCATTTCTTCAGTCATAGCTGAAGTATTCGTTCAAATAAGTATCCCTTCAGTCTTAGCTTAAATATCCATTAGTCTCAGCTATGTATCCAAAAACAAAAGCAAGTCTAAGCTACATGAATTAATCATTTAAATAAAACTTTCCAAGCATCTGGTTTCTTATTTTCTGATAATGCTGCAAAGGATTACAAAGATCACAGGTTCAAGGTAGACAAGTACTGAGCTTACCTGTAGCCCCAGCTGGCCCAGTGGCACCAGTGAAGCCTCCTGACCCTTGTGGTCCAGTCCAGCCAGTCATACCAACAGTACCTGAGGATCCAGTGACTCCAGTTGCTCCCACTGCACCAGCTGGTCCAGTAGATCCAGTCTGTCCTTGTGGTCCTACCAGGCCAGTTGATCCAACTGGCCCAGGCATACCTGATGCTCCAGTGCCACCCTGAGGTCCAGAACTACCAGGAGATCCAGATGAACCACGAGGACCAGTAGTACCACTGGCTCCAGTTGGTCCACTTGGTCCAGTAGCACCTGCTGCTCCTGTACCACCATGAGGTCCAGTGCTACCAGTAGCTCCCGTCGGTCCCTGTGCTCCTGAGACACCTGTGGCTCCAGGCAGTCCTGTAGAACCAGCTATTCCAGTGGCTCCCACGACACCAGGAGATCCAGGGTTTCCTAACAGACAAATCCGTAATGCATTAATGACGGCCACCTAAACAGTTTTAAACTTTATACCTTGTAATTTGTTACTGTAATTGTAATGACAGATCTATATGGTATCTCTATAAAAGAGACTTGTCACAGGTGCTCTGGACCTGACAAAACTGCTTGGAATTAATTCACGATGATTGATCCCAAAAGATATTCACTCTGTGAATGACAACATTCACTGTGTAACCTACAACATTCATTCTGTACAACATTCACCCGGTTAACTACAACATTCACTCTGTTAATTACAATATTCACTCTGTCAATCACAACGTTCACTCTGTCAATTTATTAAACTTGCTTCTTCTGCTGGAATAGCAGGTAGAAAACAGCTAATGAAACAGAATACAATGGGATAAACTTCATGCTAATAATTGGAAATGATGGTGGTTTCTTGCCAGTATCATCAGGAAAAGACAAGAGACAACATACTCCTAAGAAACAGTAATCAAAAGGTCATGCTGAAAATTGAATTTCAGGCACTGCTTAAAAGTGTGACTTTATGCTTATGGACAGAATGATAGAAAAGTGAAAGAAGGAACAAATAATGATTGGCTTGATGAAACGATAAAACAATCGTGATCCGGACTGAAGGTGGAACAGATAGATGAATGAAGGAAGGGGCTGGATGAAACACTAAAACAGTCTTGATCCGACTGAAGGCTGAATCGAAAGATAAGAACAGAACCACCTGTCACCAACAGTATTTAAACAACTCCCACATGCTCTGTCATATCATTCTCCACAAACTGGCATAGCGCAAGAGTACCAACGCACATAAAAATCTACCTGGTGTCCCTTGAGGTCCAGAGGGGCCAGTGGATCCTGTGCTTCCTTTTGGTCCAGCTGGTCCAGTTGCCCCAGTTCCTCCACTAGATCCTGTTCCCCCTGTACTGCCAGGATTTCCAATAGGTCCTGTGTTTCCAGTTGCTCCTATGGCTCCAGTTGCTCCAGCTGCTCCGGTGCCACCTGGCGAACCTGAACTTCCAACTGATCCAGGAGAACCAGAAGCACCAGTTGAACCACCCTGTCCAGGAACACCTGTTCCACCCACTGCACCCGTCGGACCGCTTGGCCCAGTCGCTCCAGTCCAACCCACGTTGCCCGTTGCACCAGCTGTGCCAGTAGCACCTGTTGGTCCTAGCAGACCTGTGGCTCCAGTTGCTCCCACTGGTCCTGGTTGTCCACCCTGTCCACCAGATCCAGCAGGTCCGGCTGGCCCTGGCTGGCCTGTGGCCCCAACTGGACCGCCTGCACCCAAAGGACCCTGTGGTCCTGTAACACCTGTTCCACCAGTAGAACCTTGTGGACCAATTGGGCCTGTACCTCCAATTGCTCCAGGTGGTCCTGTATTTCCAGTAACTCCTGTTACTCCAGTTGCCCCAGTAGGGCCAGAAGTACCAGTTGCTCCAGGTGGACCTCTAGCCCCCGATATACCAGTTGCACCAGTTGCTCCCATCATTCCTGAGGCTCCCGTCGCTCCAGAAGCACCAACTGGACCAGAAGAACCTGAAGCTCCTAAAGCTCCTGTTGGACCAACAGCTCCAGTATTTCCTTGAGCTCCAGTTCGACCAATTGGACCAGTATTGCCTGATGCACCTGTTCTTCCTAGCAATCCTGTCGCTCCCAACACACCCGTGGGTCCTCGAAAGCCACCGGGACCAGTCACACCCGTTGATCCTTGGGGACCCACAGCACCTAAACAAATACCAGACCATGATCAACAGCCAAGCATTTACTACTGTAAAATAAACAAGAAAGATAATGGTAAAATGTGCATAGAGCCCTAACAGAAAATGCTCATATATAGTCTCAAATGCAAGTTGCAATTTGGAGATATACTGGTAGAAAAACTACCAGACTCACAATACTTTCGATAATACCTAAATGAAGTTGCACTAAATGAAACTTCTCTTAAACCAGGGTCAAGTGTTTAAGGAGGCACGTGTTTCTCTTCCCCACAGACAAACATTCCTTCACTGTTGTCTCTGGCACATCTCTTTCCAAAGTTCATCACGAAAACAGTGCAGGGCACAGTCAGCCTAAACACCCCTCTTGGGTGGCACATAATGGCCAAGTGCAAACAAGTGGGCCTTTTCCCATGGAAACATTTCAATCAAAATTTGTTGTCAAGCTAATTAAGCAACCTACATGTGTAGATTCGTTTTGCCATTTGAGGTTTTTTGCCAATTTTACACACTACTCAAGACTGATTCAAAAACCTTTTAGCTCATATAGTGCACTTGTGCCTTGATTCAACTTTGACACCTGGCACATTAATATCTTATACATTTCATTTTTATTTTTATTATTATTTATTATTATTATTTATTATTAGTATTAGTATTAGTTTTATAATTAAAATTAAAAACTGAAAATTAAACAGTCTTCGCTCGCTACCATTCCTTCCTCATGTTGCAAACAACTTTTATTATTAGTCTTCTGAGTTTAATGAAATCTTGCAGCTGCCAGGGCCGTTGACGTTGATCTTACATGTTTGTAGGGAGTAGAAACCTCGCTACTGAATGCAATCAGTATCTAGAGAGCTTAAGAAGATAGCAGTTTCAAGATGTCTAATCAGGGCCATGTATATCTAACTAGAAATTGATTGTTAACTTTATTTATTTATACTTTTATACTTTTATTGTTATTATTATTGTTATTGTTAATATGAGAACTAATACTGATGATGAGTAAAAAATGTTAAATGTCACCTAGAAAGACAATGTCCTAGTGCAAAAGATACGCGAATGATATCTAAAATCTTCAGAAGAAGCGATCAGATAGTCCACGCTAACAGATAATCTGTATTTGGCACAATCCAAATATGCACAGAAAAAACAGTATGCCAGAATGCCCTTCAGTACTACCTGGACTTCCTCCAGGCCCCGTTTCACCAGAACGACCGGTTGCTCCAACTTGTCCTGTTGCTCCATTCTCTCCAGCTAAGCCGGGAACTCCTATGCTCCCTGATGGGCCAAACAGGCCAGTATCTCCTGGAAGTCCGGTAGACCCTGGATTACCTCGAGAGCCAGAAGATCCAGTGCCCCCAGTAGCACCGACAGGTCCCGGTGGGCCACTGACACCCGTGTCACCCAGAGAGCCTGGTAAACCTGTGTCACCACCTTGCCCTGCTCCACCAAGCGGCCCTTGCACTCCTGGAGGACCAGCTGGACCAGTTGGACCCACTGGGCCTGTAGACCCGGTTGAACCTGTAGAACCCTGACTGCCAGGTAAGCCAGGCACACCATTGTCACCTGCAGGACCTATTGTCCCTACAGGTCCAGTGAAGCCTTGTGCTCCGGAAGAACCAACTGGTCCGGTAGCACCAACTGGCCCTGATGAACCAGTGGGGCCCGTGCTACCAGTACTGCCTGTAAAGCCAGTGGAACCCGTACTGCCAGTGGCACCCTGGGGACCTGTGCCACCTGCAGGGCCTGTTGCACCAGTATTTCCAGCCATTCCAGTACCTCCAGTGGGACCTGTTGAACCAGTCTGTCCAACTGGACCAATAGGACCTGATGCACCAGCTGGACCTAGTGGACCTTGAATTCCTGTAGCTCCGACTTGACCTGTGAAACCAGTGGAACCAGTTGATCCAGTGGATCCAATGATACCACTGGCACCAGTGCGTCCAGCTCCTCCCGTTGCCCCTGTTGCACCAGTTGGGCCAGTTGGTCCAGTGGCCCCAGGGCTTCCAGTTCTACCAATTGGGCCAGTCAATCCAAGCGCACCCGTGGGTCCCATTGCTCCCGGTAAACCTGTGTTGCCAACTTGACCTGTGGCCCCAGACGCGCCTTGTGGCCCACTAGCACCCGGAATGCCTGCAGGACCAGTTGCTCCAATTCCACCACTCGCACCTGTTGCACCAGGAGATCCTGAAGCTCCTGCAGTGCCAGTGGATCCAGTAAAACCCTGTGGTCCAGAAGCTCCTGTTGAACCTATCCCACCAGTCATTCCGATGCCTCCAGTAGCTCCCGTATTACCAGTTGCACCTTGAAATCCTGTAAAGCCAGTAGCGCCGGGCACACCTGAAGGTCCAGTGGTTCCAGTACCTCCTGTATTTCCAACATTTCCTATGACTCCAGTTGCCCCTGTCTGACCGGAGGGACCTGTGCTTCCTGTGGCTCCAGTTGGACCAGTTGGACCAGTGGCTCCCATTCCACCAGTGCGTCCAGATTGACCTGTTGCACCGAGTGCTCCTGTAAGACCCCTTTGTCCAGGTAAACCGGTACTACCTGTAGCTCCATCTATTCCCGGGACACCAGGCTGACCAGTTGAACCTGTTGCACCTGTGGATCCAGCTGTGCCAGGTAATCCTCCAGGTCCAACAATACCTGTTGCTCCTGGTGGTCCTATTGGTCCAGTGTCACCTGGAGGGCCTGTTATGCCAGATGAACCCGTAGACCCAGTGTTACCTGAAGGCCCAGGGCTTCCTGAGGCTCCGATTGGACCATTATTTCCTGGAACTCCAGGTAGTCCAGTAGCCCCTTGAAAACCTATTCAGTGACATAATTTAAGATGAAATATCAGTCACAGTTTTTGCAAAAGCCATCACATTGTCACAGATACTTACACATCGTAATCATAATCTACATCATAATCTACTTCTACAGCGCCCAACAAAAGCCAAGTCATGGGGACCAGCTTATTCACAGGCGCTCAGTCAAAACAAAATGATAGGCAAAAGGGTTCAGAAAATGCACAGAGAATTTCACTCAGGCAAACATTTACAGATCTATGCATTTTTATAAACAATACAAATACAAAGACATTTATACAAAATAAATACGTGCAATCAAACAGTCATTTACATCTACACCATTACATACACAAATATTTACACGCACTTACATGCTTTGGGTTTTACACAGACACACATTTACATCAAGAATCATGTACATGAGCAAGTATTTTCATAAACAAACATTTACAAAAATAAGCATTACATACAAAGACAAACTAAAATTTCGCTAAAATGATTCAAAATAGAATGAAACAATATGTTGAGAGAGCAACTGGAGAAGAACAAGAACAAGCCCAGTTCAGACCAGAAAAAAGCACAATTGACCAGCTATTCACTGTGAGACAGACTGTTGAAAGAAGCACCAAACACATTCAGAAAGTCTTCATCAACTTCATATAACACAATATAAATGAAGATTTTTTTTAAAGAACAAACTCATCAGTAGCACTCCCGACCAGTCAGAAAAGACCCGCGGTCAAACAGGACAGATTTCAAGCACTTGCGGAACAAAGAAGGTGACAGGCTGATTAGCTTATTTCTAGTCTTTTAAGGTAGGTTGTTCCACGATGCAGGACAAATGAAAGCAAAGCTTCTATGCTGGGTGGTAGAGGTTCAAGCCCAAAGGATGACAAGCGTTCCGTGAGCAGCCAAACGGAGGGAGCTACGACCAGGAATAGATGAGACAGAGGTATAAAAAGACCTCAGATAGGATGGGGCAGTTCCCACCAAACAGTAACAAACAAGCATTTGAGAGCACATGGCATGATGGAATGTGGAGACTGATGCAAACTGTAGGAATACCAGACAAACTTATCAAACTTGTGCAAGAAATAAATTGGACATTTCCAAGTCGGGTAAAGGTACACAAAAAGATCATGGAATACTTCCAGACGAAAATAGGGGTAGGTAAGGATGCATCTTATCACCACACTTATTCAACTTACAATTTAGTAGTAGAGGCAGTAATGGAACTCAGCTTAAACAACACCATGGCAAGAATCACACTAAACAGAGGTGAAGTGAACAATCTTCACTACAACACTGATGATGATGATGACGGTGGTGGTGGTGGTGGTGGTGGTGATGATGATGATGACATACAAAGACAGTTGCCGGCTCAATGCTCTCCTAGTTCTGTGATGTCCTTTAGGTCAGGACTTACATCTAATCTTTTTTAATGCTTATTCCCCATCACCCATCATTCAGTTTCAGGACCTTATGGATCTTGAATGCATGACTCTATCTGGTGGATTGTGATTTTGATTGTGATTTTGCTCTGAAGTGACCGTCAACCTTCTTTACAATGATAACGGCTCTATAGAAGTTTCCAGATTAGATCAGATTAGACAGATATTTTTCAGAAGACAATACATAAACGGTAACAAATAAGTATTCCCTTTCTGCACAAAATCTAGGTACCGTAAGCACCAAAATCTGTGGCCAATCTGGGTGACATGTAATGTAAAGTAACATAACCTAAATCTTAGAAACTTCTCAGTGCCATGCAAAAGCTGTGTCAGAGCGACCTGCTTAATCATCGGTGCTCTATCAATTCGAGTCCAGTATTCTGGGTCAGTTTCAGTGCCATGTCAATTAATGCAATCAGTAGAGGTTCAATTAAAAGGTGAAATAACAAATAGACAAGCAAATGCTCATTATGAAAATATCAACCTACCTGAAGCACCTGTGGATCCCTGTAGACCAGTTACACCTGTGGCACCAGACCGGCCAGTGGGACCACTTGCACCTGTACCCCCTACTGTGCCTGTTACTCCGGTGTTTCCAGTTGCACCAGTCGGTCCATTTGGCCCAGTAGCACCTGTCTGTCCAACACTTCCAGAGGTTCCCGTTGCCCCAGTGGCCCCAACAGACCCTAACCCTCCACCACCTGATGTACCAGGTGGTCCAGCTGGACCAGTTGCACCAGTTCCTCCCTTAGGACCAGAAGGTCCTTGAGGTCCAGTAAATCCCAGAGGTCCGGTGTAACCTGATGCTCCAATTTGTCCAGTTGATCCAACTGGACCTGGTGGTCCAGTGACACCTGTCAACCCAGTAGGGCCTTGTACTCCTGTGGCACCTGATGGACCACTAGGTCCTGTGTCGCCAAGAGCCCCAGTGGGACCAGGGTTCCCTCGTGGTCCAGACACACCTGTTGGTCCAGACGGTCCCGGTATGCTGGAACCAGCAGAGCCACTAGCAGCTGGCCCAGGTGGCCCCGGAGGACCTGTAGCACCAAGAGGGCCTTGAACGCCTGTGCTACCCGTGTTCCCAAAAGAACCAGAGGCACCAGTATTACCAGAAGATCCAGTGGCCCCAGGGTCACCTGTTGATCCTGTCTGACCAGTTGCCCCAGTGGAACCCATGGTACCAGTGGAACCTGTAGCCCCACGGGCTCCTGTACTACCTGTTCCACCAGTTAATCCAATTTCACCAGGAGGGCCAGTCATACCAGTTGCTCCAGGTGGTCCGGTTATTCCTGTGGCCCCTGTGTTACCAGGGATGGAACTAGCGGCAGGAGAACCAGATGGGCCAGTGGCACCTGTAGCTCCAGTAGCTCCTAGAGGACCTGTAACACCTGCCGGTCCAGTTGGTCCAATAGGACCACCGGTTCCAGGAACACCAGTCGAACCAACAGGCCCTGCAGGTCCATCTGGCCCAATTGGACCTGTTGATCCAGGTAACCCAGATGATCCAGTTGCTCCAGGTCCTCCTGTTGCACCAGGAATTCCGCTACCAGTTGCACCAGTTCCACCAATTGCACCATCAGGTCCTGAAAGTTCAACAACTCAAAGTAGAACAAATTCTACAAAAATTATTGTCAGCAAGAAAAAGCCAAATTATAAAGAAGACAATATACCATTAAATGAACAAGTCTCACACCAAATGGTAACAGCAATCATTAAATGCTATTGAAAATTCCTTCAATTCTCTTCTTCTTCTCTTCCTCTTTCTCCTCCTCCTCCTGAACTGCACCACCATCGCTGCCACCACCACCTCTACCACCACCACCACCACCACCACTACCACCAGTTCCTATCGCCAGCCCTTAGGTGGCAAAGGGTGCAGAAGAATAATCTCCGTCCTTTCTTGTACTTAGTCAAGTCTTGTTTGTTTCTGCAGTTTATCCAGCATATTTACGGTTTTTCTTTTCTTTCCTTCAAATCTTACTTGCACTGAATGTTTTGGAATGCCAACTGGAATGCTGGACTCTGTCAACTGATCAGTTGTAATCAGTCTTTTCATTGGCTCCATCTCCCATGGCACAGTTGTAATCAGTCTTTTAATTGGCTCCATCTCCCATGGCACAGTTGTAATCAGTCTTTTAATTGGCTCCATCTCCCATGGCACAGTTGTAATCAGTCTTTTAATTGGCTCCATCTCCCATGGCAGCATGCCTGTCTCATAGTTTGCTCTCCCGGCATCAACTTGACCCAGAATTTTCTCATCTGCTTTCATCCAGACTGACTAAGTTTCTGCAAATATGCAGTTCTGATCACACTTTCTTAGGCTCCTAAAAGAAATGCAGAGTCCCACACCTCACTGTTCTCAACACCGATATTACACTAGCAAGAAATGCTATGCAAAAAATCCTTCCCAGCAGACAGCTGGAAAATCCTTCCCAACAGTCACAATCTGACCAGTTATCCTACCTGTATAGCCAGTGGCTCCCAAAGCACCAGAAGATCCAGTGGAACCTGTTGCACCGGGTGGTCCAGGAGGTCCCGGCAAAGCTGTAATTAGCAAAACCACAATAAGCACTATAAGCAAAAGTCCAATAAAACTGATCAAACAAATCTGCATCAAGAGCTACACAGACTAAAATACCTGCTGGAAGTTGCATATTATGAAACAATGTTACAAGTACTTAACCTTGCATGCATGGAATAGCGGCATGTTCAGGAAACTAACATGGAATAGTGGCATATGCAGAGCATATCACGACTTTTGTTTAACCATTTCTTAAAATATGTAGGCCCTATAATCGACTTGCAACAAGTTCAGAATAAAACAAAACCACCTCAATGAAATAAGCAATGACACATTATTCTACCAAGAACTTACTTGGGTCGAGTTCAACAGCAATTGAAAAAATTGATGGTAAGTAGGTATAATCGAACTTCACAACATCTCCCACAAGTGGGTAGGTTGGAATTGGAAAAGCTGTATTGTTCGTCACGTTCACTTTGGCAAAATATGTGCGATGTCTTTCCACGTAATGAAAACTAATTGGTCCATATTCGCCTTCATTTGTGAAGCCAATTCGGTCTCCGGCAGCAACTGTAACCGTGGTATTCATTTTGAACTGAAAATAAACATAAAAACAGACATATTCTGAAGATTTAGATTTTAACTACTAACTCATACCTTTCAATTAACTTGTTGCAGATAAATGGGTCTTCAAAATAGCTCAATAGTAAGTTTAAAAGAACCTTGGTGGAGTATTGGAGTATTATGCATAGTCATTGGTTGAAAAAGAGTTAACTGATGCTTTAAAATTTTTGGTTGCTGATTCTAAAATCAGTAAAATCAATATATTTGTCAGCAAGGCCTTTCCGAGATTCAGTGAGGCCTAATACAAGGTCCCTATCTCAGAGTATGCACATCATAAGCCTACTAAATCAACACATGCAATTTTTCATTCAAGCAAACAGATTATACTGCCAAATCCTGAATTTAATTATTTTGTTAGGCTAAAAAATTGAAAAACAGTTTAATAAATAAGTAAGTATCAACAATTAATACATAATTTTTTTACATTTTAGACAGTTCTAAATGCGAGCCTGGGCAAAATGACTGCTGGCCCCTCTGACAGACCCTGCTCACTAAATTCAGATTTGTACTAGAACCTGGTCAGATACACTTTGAGGTGACAAACATCACCCTGTTAACAAATTAATAGCCTGCAGGAAAGCAAGTTATAGTATAATAATGTTAAAGAGACTAAATTTTACAGAACATCTCTCAAGAATCGGCTTACTGAATAGAGTGCTCCTGTTGCTGTGTAGTTTATCTGCACTTTCTGTTGCCAAACTAGCAGAAAACTTGGAATGTTGGGATCTCTTTCTCTCCATATCTGCAGTCTTAAACGACGGCTCTGGTCATCAATAGTCGAACTAATGTTGTGGATGTAAATAAAAAACCTAACGAGAACTCCTGCGGGTAATGGAGTTTCATAGTCAACCCAACACTTTTGCGAAGAATCTGGTAGATCTGAAGCTCTTTGTGTTACGTTATTTCCATAGAGATCTTGGTCACCATTTCTGATAAATGTTATGTTTCCACCTGCAAGAAAACATTTGTTCAATCACAACTTTGTGCAACATTTCAATTCATGAGCTACCAAAATCTTAATCAGGGTTTATGGATTAAACATGAAGGTATAGTTTTACCTGGAAAATCAGTGTGCATTGCAAGTAACAAGTTCTAAAAATTAGAATCTTTCAAATGCACTGATCTTTAAACTCACCGAAGCAGGAGCAAAGTCGCATGCCTCTTTTTGTGCCAACCTCATTTCTCTTTTGTCTTTTGCGCATCACATTAAAAAGTAATAAAGTAGTCACTCTAGATCAAAATACCGACCAGGTAAGTCTCTTAAATACGAAGGTAAAACTAAAGAAATGTTATTTGCTGAAGCTAACAATTTGTCATGAACACTACTAGGTACTAGTCAGCCCAAAAAATTAATAAGAAGAGTCAGATTTTAACATGTTTACCTGGCAATACATATTCTGGTGGTAAAACTGCAAAACAAGAACAAAAAGACAATTTTCAGAGCAATGCACTAAAATGTAACTGAATAAATAGTTCACGCAGTGCCACTTTTAGAAAAACATGAGATTTCTGTGAATAAATGTTGGCATTCACCAGAAAGTGTGTACAGCTCCTCGCTAAATTCATGGGAATTAGTTTTTGGATATTCACTGCATACACATCAGCAGATGCAGTTAGCAGATACTAATGAAGCAACAGGACAAACAGTTCATACTAACAGATTTAGAGGCTTCTACGGCGTTTCCCCTCATTTTCTCTAAGGAATGGAACAGATGCCATGAACCTAGAAGAGATTGTAATGGAGAAAGACATGGGAGTATGGATCGGTAAAGATCTTAAGTGGAGTCAGCAATGTAGAAAAGCAGCAAGTAAAGCAATGTCAGTTCTTGGTATGATAAAAAGAAGTTTCAAACACATAGACACTGATAGTTCAAGATACTGTGCAATACATATATTCGACCCCATCTAGAATACTGTATCCAGGTTTGGAGTCCCCATTACACAAAAGACATTGAATGCCTGGAAAAAGTACAAAAAAGAGCTACTAAACTCGTCAGAAGTCTAGCTAGGATGCCATATGAACAAAGGCTTCAAAAGCTGGGTTTATTTTCCTTAGAAAAAAGAAGATTGAGAGGGGACCTTATTGAAACTTATGAACTTTTACATGGACTCGAGAATATAGACGAGCAAACCTTCTTCCAAAGGGCAGCAAGAGGATACAGTCAGAAACTTTATCATAAGAGGGTGCAATTAGACACTAGAAAATTCTTCTTCAGTCAGAGGATTGTAGAGCACTGGAACAGGCTACCAGAAGAAGTAATATCTGCACCAAGCTCGAACAGTTTCAAAAAGCTTGACAGCTGGATGGAGAGATATAGGCACTAAAAGCCAACATAGCTCACTTAGCCTATTAACTGCAACTAACTGTAACTGTAACCTCTAACTTGATCACACCCCAGATCCTGATCCAGCACCGAACTTGATCAAACAACCTGGCTCTTGCGGACTTGATATGATACAGCACAGGTGATGAAGTTTACTCTCTGACAGCTTTTGTGTGGTGCTGAGAAATTTTACAGATCAACATTACATTACTATTTACAAGAATTTAAAGTTATTTCTGGTGAAAAATCCTGTGAATCATGTAAATTATGATCTCAAACAAAATCTTCAGCACTCTTTCATGATATCCGTTCAGACGTCTCCACGGTCATAATTGATTACTTCAGTTGATAATTTATGTAAGTGTGGAGTGAGAATCTATGCAAGTAACAAATACAAGCAGCTTTCATTCAACTCTTGCAAGAGCACAAACATTTTCCAAAGATGGAATCACACAAACAATTGACATCCCAACGATACACACACTCATAAGGCACAAATGATCACACACTCTAAAAAACGCAGACTATATAGCAGCATATGCTGGGGTCATGAGGCCCTGAAAGAAACGCCGGGGAGTGTATACCGAAGTCTGGTGAAGGTATCACCAAGACAATCCACCCATACAAATAAGAAGTTGATTGGTTCAGAAGATTCTTAGTTACAGCAGGTCACAGAACCACATTTGCTAACATTTGGCTCCAATACTATGGGAGCTTTTGACTGGCCCGATGAATGGGGTCGTCAATCAGCCGACAGAGTTATATTCAAAAATCCCGAACCAAACCCTAAACCTCACAGCAATACCCATCCGTGGCAGTTTTCTTTTCAAGATGCTCCAAGGCAGGCAAGCATAGACTGCAGATGCTAACATTGTGGCCACAGTATTGAACCTGAACAGCATGTCAGCAACACAAAGACTTTAAATGCATCGGTAATGTTGCGTTGCATTCGCCTCCCCCACCTATGCCCCTTCAGACCTGTTCTTTATGCCTCTCTGTCTTCATCTGTGCTAGACTTTTTGTTCAGTTTGTTACAAGCCTGTCTGTCACATACCTGCATTTTGCAAGATGTGGTTTTGTGCTCTGTTCTGAATGCCGGGCAAGAGATAGATCCATTAATAGCCTACACTGTTCAACTGAAGTCTATTCAATTTCAAGTAAGTTCTCTAGTCCGACAAAGTTCTCTGAGTTACGAGACTTCAGCAATTAAACAACCGAATTCCAACCCACTCCTTGACTTCAAAACCAATTCTGGTAGTATTTTGCCCCATTTCTTGGGTGATTTTAGCAAAGCAAACTCAAAACACCATGTGGCATTGTCTCCTAAGCTGCGGATTACGTAACCCAATAACAGATTGCCTTTGTGTACATGCCAACATAGAAGGCTCGTCTAAGACGTGTATTGTTATTACACAACAGTGTGCCCTATACTGCCTGTCACAGTGGCTCAGTCTTTGACTGGTGTTTTGTCTACCACTGTATGTATGTATGTATCACTAAATTTGTAAAGCGCCTTTTAAGTAACTCACAAAGGCGCTGCAGCACGGCTACCTAACGGTCTCTAAATAGGAACGTCTTGAGACGGGCAGACCTCTTGTCAGTTACTTATTCTTTATCAATGTGACCTGTTGTCTATCACTGTTGCCTATTGTCAAATACTACAGCTTATAGTCTATTACTATGGCTTATCACCTATAACTGTCACTGACTGTCTATCACTGTGGCCTATTGTTTATCACTGTGGCTTACTGTCTATCACTGTATCCTATAGTCTGTCATTGCTGACTATTCTCTATCACTGTGACCTACTGTCTATCATGGGTGTCTTGCCCCACTCTCTGCAGACGCAAACCATGTCTAGAATATAATGTGCAAATCTTAGAATAATGCATAAATATACTACAAATTATGAAGTTAGGCATTCATTTTATAAAGCACATACTCTTATACACACCATCTCTCCATCTCAAAGTCACATTTCAATGAGTACAAACACGTACCTACGTGCAGATTATATTTTCCTAGCCGTTAAGTCAAGTTGCCCAATGGTAAGCCCTGCTCATGAACATCTACAGTAATTCTAATATTTAGATATCCATGGCCAGTTATATAGTGGTATTATATTTGTGCATATATATATATACACTACATTCTTACTTGCATCTTGTAAATAGGTTACTAGGCTAATTTCTAGTAACCTCAGAATCTGAAACCCTAAAGATTCTGGTAGAGAGGAAAGAGAGAAAATGCAGATCAACTGTATCTGCCCAACTGGAGTGATGAAAATAATGACTGAGTCCTGTGTTATCCTATTCTCTCGTGTAGACAAATCAGATGTCCAGAAAAGTGTAAGTCCTTGTACACAAGTATTAGAATTTTACTAATTTGAATATACTTACTTACTTACTTACTTACTTAATGGTATGTCAGAGATCTAAACACACGAGTTCTGCTACCTCGGTACCTTAATGACAGCAGATAGCAGCTGTGACAAGGGAGTGAATAGTACCACAGAATAGGCAAATGCTGCGTTTGGGAGACTTTAAAGATGAACATTGAACATTTTAAAGATATGGCAGAACAATAGATGCAGTGCGAGGCCCAATATATATCAAGCTGTAGTATTAAACACACTGCCATATAGATCCGAGACCTGGCCAGTGACCATGGCAAGCAAGAAAAGACATAGAGGGCCGAGGAGAATTCTGCACATTACATGAGACTGAAGTGAGAGGTGAATTAGATAGGACTATGCTTCTAAATGACAAATCATGAAGTGCAAAATACAATTACCAGGTCAAAACACTTTCTAATAAGAACTATCATTTAAATTCATTTCAAAAGTTAGCCTGCAGGAAGACCTAATGTTAGTACCACACAATAAATGTAGTACACACACTTGTTTGCATGCTTGTACAGATATCTGTAAACAATTGTGTTATTTTAGAGTTAAAAATTCAATTCAACTACAAGGCTCTCATTTCTTCAGCCCAAATTTCTCTTGGCAGGCCATTTAAACAGTGTTGCTATTGTAGTTGAATAAATGCCATTGTCAGCACATCATGTATCAAGCTGTAAAATATGGGCAAGAACACAATGTAAAAACGTAAAAATAATGCAGGAAAATTAGCCAAAAATGACGTATTGTGTAAAGACACCTCTGAGCTGTAGGGGGGCAAAGCCCCTATCACCCCCATGATCTTGGGTTTTGCTCATGGACTCCACTGGTAGCTCCGCCCCAGACCCCTTTATAGGCTCCATGTTCCCTCCTTCCCTCCACCTCATCATGTGCCCCTCACTGAAACCCTGGATCTGCTCTTGTCTATCACTGTGGCTTACTGTCTGTCACTGTGCCCTACTGTCAATCACTGTTGCCTACTGTCAATCACTGATGTTGACTGACTATCACTGTTACCTACTGTCTATCACTGTGGCCTGTCGCTTATGCAATGATGTGTCATAGAATTAAAATGTGTAGCATAAAAAATCCAAACTTGTTCACTTGCATTTCAATTATCAGCTGCAGAATTATCCCTCAAGATCCTTTACTATGCTTCTCTACTTTGCTGGAATGAAACAATGTGTGTTTACTGGTACATTGCACTGGCTAACACATATAATCACGTAATATTCAATCATCCATGTCCATCTGGTCTCCTGTAGCCTGTCACAAATGAGTTATCTGGTTTTCAATGACCACTGACTCTGAATCCAAACAGCCTTAAGCCCTGTCCAGTAAAGTACCTGTCTTGAGAACATCTCAGCCTCAGAACCAACTAGAATTCCTCCAGTATCAAAAGCATCAGTTGGAGGCATGATCGTCACTGAAGCAGAACAGTAGCTGAATGCTGTTCAGTCCTTTACTACAGGAACCAATTATTAGTTCTGCTCAAACGTGCCCTGTAGAAACTCATTTACGCTCTCACTTGTTCACTCATTCGTTCATTCGTTCATTTGTTCATTCACAGCTAGTACAGAGTAACCCTTCAACTTACCTACAAGAGACGCTCTCAGCCCAGCCCCATCGAAAGAGAACAATTTTCAAGAGTTGGTGATAGATGCATATAACATTGCTGGCCAGAAGTACACAAAGATGCAGCGGGAGACCAAGTTTATAAATAAATGAAAAGTCTGTAGCCATTTCAGTTGAAGATGATGCAATTAAGTACATATAGCAATCATTTAAAAGTAATTAATCATTTCATAATTATCACTAAGCGTTCAGTTACAACCACGTATTATTTGCTACTTAAAAATATCATGGAAATTTTGTCTCAGTCTAAATATGTAGTAGTCGTGGAAGATGGATTTAAGCAAAGAAAACACCTAACAAGAAACAACTGAAAGACAGCCTAGTACACAATAGTAGAATGGCACAAAATGTGCTGACTGCTAATCACTTTATCATATTGCTTATCCTTGTGGCATATTATTGTCCACCACTGTGCCCTATTAGCTATCAACAAAAGCAGATCTAGGGGGCCTGGGTATCATGGCCCCACTGTCTGCAGTGTTGGGATGGAAGACTCCCTATGTCTAGAATATAATGTGCAAACCTTAGAATAATGCATAAATATGCCACAAATTATGAAGTTAGGCATTCATTTTATAAAGCACATACTCTTATACACGCCATCTCTCCATCTCAAAGTCACATTTCAACTAGTACAAACACGTATTTGGAAAAAAAGCAAAGGAACAGAAGAAAAACACAGAAGCAAACAAAACAATGAATATCAGTTTACCAGAAAGAAATAAAGAAATCCGAAAGCAAACTGTTAAGAATAGGATCCCAAAATTATGGTTAGTGTTGGAATGTCATTTTCTGTCATCAACGCAAAACCAACCACACACGTCAACAAGTGCCATTTAATGACCTGGTCTCCCTGTGCAGCACTGAGAAATTTGCAGACTTACATTAAGAGAGACCTTCTTGCACTACACAATCATCATCATTCAACTCTAGAGTCCCTCTTCAGAATGTAAACATAAGTTACGGTAGTGAGGACTATTCCTGAGAGAGGGCCATAAAAGGCACAATTAATACATTCATACTTATATTCTATTTACTAAGTGTCCATTGACAGGAAACTTTTCACAAAGCACGGTTAAAAAACGCCGAGCAACGCAAATTGGAAAGGATCAACTAAATGCTTTCCATGCAATTGCAGTTAAACCCCCCTTCAAGTTTTACGAATCCACAAGAAATCCTCAGTGTCTATCATTGCAACATAAAATTCCTTGTTCTAGCCTAATATGAACAAAACCATAATTCATTTGCACATCTTAACTCAAATGTGAGTCAGGAAAATACTTTGAGTGCTTCTAAATCCTTCATAAGAAATTATGTGTATTTATACATGAAATACATTAATGTATATGTATACATACATATTTTATACATACAATATTTACCTGTATACACAGTGATATTCAACCATAATAACAACAAATCCAATTTAATTGCAGTGGTGATTTCACATCAGTGGAGCAAAATACTGCGACACCGCATATTACTTTGACAACAATAACCAAACTAATAACAACTAATAAACTTACAATACAAAAACCGTTAAAATTACACTTTGTCAGGCAAAAATTAATAATTGTTCCAGCTACTCTGCAGTGTAGTTCAATAACAATGTCTTTAGTAAAGAAATTTTTATACACCAACCGTCAAGTTGTGATGAGACTGGCGCAAAGATGCAGATTAAGTGGGACAGAATTCCTATCCACAGTAACTCTGGTCTTCTGCCGAAGCTGCCGCGTCTTTGGAATGGAAGCATTCCATCCAAGGCAGCCATTTCGGAGAGGAAGCTCCTCACGAAATTCTAGAAACTGTTCCGAAAATCACAGCGCGCGAGTATTGTCCTAAACTGTACCAGAAATTTAATTACGTTACCGTTCTCATTATGGTTCAGTCCACATTCATTTCGATTTTTCCAGTCAACTCACTGCTTATATTTTTTATTTTTAATCAGCCTAAAAAATACAAATCGGAGCTACTGAGGTTGAGCAGTAAGCAGGAGACATGTCAACGCGAAAGGGTCACAGCCCCCACTCAAATTTCGTGCATCCTACACTCTGCCCGGCAATCCAACCGCTCGTGATCTCAGTTCGTGATTCCAGTTTAATACGCTCCACTGCACACACTTTTCTCAACAAAAGCTCTAGACTTTGAGTGCGTAGGTAGACCGAGCGTGGCCTCCAAGATGACTTATGTACAAACACCAGCTTGCCAACTTAAACAAGCTACACGCATACCACGATTCATACGATAACTGAGGTCTGTTATAGCGTACCTAATAGCAGCAACACGAGTCCATGCATGCTTGGGTTCCCAGACAGACAGAAAACATACACGCGCTTCAGTGCAAATCGGCAGATTCACCGAAAGGGATCGGTCATCGAGCATGCGAAAGGCTATCGGCGAAAAATGTGCACGACACACTTTGGCCCCACGGACAGCGTCTGCGTCCACGCCGAGGGAGGGGGGAGCATGACCTGATGGGGGCGCACGTAACCGCTGTGGCAACCTCGGACGTCTCGCTATGGACACGCCACGCTTGGTTGATTACCGCTTCACTGGCCGATGCGAATAAATATACGCATTCCTACAGGAAAGGCGAGTTTTTACGGACACGAATGCGGTGGAGCGTGTTTACAGAACGTACCCCCTACACCCGCAACCAACCAACGCTATGCATGCGGGTATCATATTCGATTTATGCCAACAGTAGGCCTAATGTGTAGATTGATGGCTAGGTCGGAGTGTAAGGTCTTAAACAGGGCAAAGGGCACTCCAATTCACCCTCTGCAACGTGTGTTCATTTCTTAAGAGATCATATTGTAGGCCTAAATGTAAATCTAGACCTACAAGCTTTTAAATAGCGACCGTTTGACTTCGACCCCGCTCATTTTTCAATGAATTTATCCGGTGCGATCGTTCACCACCGCTGCTCCTTTGAATGGGCGCCACGCCATTTAAGGTCCCATTTCGTTGGGCGCTGTAGAAATCTCGAGAATACGATTACGATACCGATGAACGGTGACCGTGCTAGCCCGGGATTAAAATCTCTTAAATATAGCCATTATCGGTATACGAACCAACATCCTCACGCAGGGCGTAGGGCCTACGCGTTAACCAGCGTAGCTAACCAGGCCAGTTGGGCTCTTTTAACGTCTGCATCTCATAAATTATTGGCAAATAATTCTTTCCAAACCCTCATGCGATCGTAATGCCCTATTAATTCCTGCTCTACCGCTCAACGTTAGAGACCAGTGTTAGCAAGAGCGCCTGCCTCTATAGCTACACTTGGGTTGAATTTGGAATTTATAGACCCATTCTTGCACCGGAGGAAAAAAATATGCACGCTATTATGCTACAGCCAAGTTGAATAGGCCTACATTTTTAATTTCTCACTTGTGAGGCCTTAGCGAAGAAGTGGTTAATCTATAGCACTTCACGCGAAGTGCCTGAACCTTCTTAAAACACTTGGCCTATGTTATGACTAATTTAATGCGCTCTAAATCTCAAATCACTAATAATACTTATGGTGAGGTTTAGGCCTATATCAGGCTAGAGTAAATTTTTAAAAAATCATTGTGTAAAACCCGTAAATGTCGATCAATTCTGACTGACAAAATTAAGAATTTAGTAAATATGCTGAGCTAAAATGGCGCAAAACTTGAAACAACTTTTATTCACTGTTGCAAACGTAGGTTTCATGACTGCAAAAATAGGTGGCTATCACTGACGCTAAAATGTATGAGACTGTCTGACTGCCTGACTTCTGGATCTTGACCTAGAACCGAACCCTTTTGCCTATCGATTTTGTTTTGACTGAGCGCCTGTGAATAAGCTGGTTCCCGCGACTTAGCTTTCTTTGGGCGCTGTAGAAATCTCGAGATTACAATTACGATTGCTATCTTAATATTGCTTAGTTAGCTACATCGGTAAGTGCGTACGCCAAGGAGCCTCTGTGCGTGAGGATCCCAGGTTCGCGTCCCGGTCTTGGCTTATTTCTGAAACTGGGGTAGTCAGTTTTAACTTCCATGCAACTCCAATGCTACTCACAAAAATTAAAACACAAAAATTCAAAAGACACGCCATAATAGACATTTCACCTCTTTCAGTTTCTGCGCTGGTCTTTCACTCAAGACTGAAAACATTTCTTTTCCAAAAATCTTACCTCTCTTCTCGCTTCAGTTTCAAACACCATCCACCGTAGCCGTCCGACTGTCTGACTGCATGACTACTGGATCTTGACCTGGAACCGAACCCTTTTGCTTATCAATTTTGTTTTGACTGAGCGCCTGTGAATAAGCTGGTTTCCCTCGACTTAGCTTTCGTTGGGCGCTATAGAAATCTGGAGATTACGATTACGGTTATAAAATCGTTGGTTATATGGCGGTTTCTATGTTTTGTTCATTAGTGACATGGAGGTTATACTTCTTCAATGATATATACGTATAACCTCCAATATACGTATAACCTCCATGGTAATAAATCAGACTCATCTACATTAATATTCATGATGTCTATGGCAACGGTGACATTGCGTAACGTTTTGGTTACCTCTGGTTGGTTTGTTGAAACACAGCGCGAAATGAAAGCTGTTACGTCGCTGACAGACGCGTAATACACTTTTACTTAATTTGCATAGAGTTCGTCATAATAGGTCATAAGTTCAAGGCTGCTAAGGTAATAGGAATATCTTGTAGCAGCTGCAGCAGCTCAGATGAGCTGGTCTTTTAATATTGAATTTTAGATTTTACGATACGCCATCAAGTGACGAAGATGCGGATGTTTTACACGGTTCTTTGTATAAGCTTTCTGTTCGCTGGTATGACAAAACCTTTGTCTAGCCATTAAATTTTGTTTGCAATTCAGTTCAGTTGAATGGAAAATTCACTTCTGACTTGGTGGGAGATCAAATTATGAAGTTATAAAACACATGAAACAGTTATTTAGCTTACCGTCGTCTCATTAGTGGTTAAGTGACACAACTTAGCTGAACGTTTATTCTGGGATAAAGGACCAACAATCTTGGTACTGATGAGTGTCAGAGAGGGAGGGCAACAGGGCCGTGGCCCCACTAGTCATCGTCATCATCATCTTAATCATCTTCATCTTATTAATCATCATTATCATCATCACCACCGCCACCACCATCATGCTATTATTCCAACACCATTTACAGTTTCTCCGTTAGCATCATGCTGCTTCTCTTTGGCTGTAATGTACCTCTTTGGATTTTGACATAGCTTTGCACTGAAACTGAGGAAACAATCTTGTAGGTTTGAATTTACTAAGTGCCACTGAATATTTGGTGTTGCCGATGCAGCTTGTGTGGTGTTGAAAATTTTTTGATGCAGTGTAATATTTTGTTTGTAAACCAAACATTGTGAAAAATCGTTTGTGAAAGCTCTTTGTGTTTTTAATTCAGTGAACAGTGTTAATGCAATGAAGCTGCAGGGAAAATGTCTTGGCAGTGGCTCATATTATGCTGATGGAAGAAAGATCGGTGAAATAAAAAAGCCTGGAGATTTTACCAGTGAGATTTCCAATACAGTGCAGGTCATTGGTGTAAAGTGCTGTGGCTTCGAGTCGTCATCTTCACCCGAAAGCCTTGGAATGGTAGTTGGTATAACTGGATCACATTCAACAAATGCCAGCTGGAAATGTCTGCCTCTTCTGGATGGAGTCCAGGAACCAGAAGACTGGATAGAGGATTCATTTAAGGACAGAGGTTGGCCCAGGGCAAAAGAAATTCAGCAAGATGCCTTGGTAGACAATTCTTATGCCAAACTGGGCAAATGGTTCTCAGCCGCAACCTTGCCTTGCCCTTCTGGGAAATCTTGCCATCCGAAATGCTCTCTGTGCAGACTGAATGTTGCTCAGAATTCGCATTCCAACCTGACAGAAGGTAACCCTTTGTTTTCATTCTGCCTCTGATCCGAGTTTGACATCTAGCACCTTAATCTCATCATCATCAGCATCATATCATCAATAATATTATTATTATTTTTAAAATTAATTTATTTGCAGATCTTGTTTATCTCTATCTTTTTGCACACATTGCAATTTGTGCGTGTAACACCATGTAATGTAACTAACATATTTCCAGTACTGTCTAGCTACCTCTTGAAGGTGCTGCTTGCGTCAATATGTTAGAGTTGCTAAGGGATCCATGCATTAGTTGCTAACAGAAGAAGAAGAAGAATAAGAAGAAGAAGAAGAGAAGTCCCCTAAGCTAACCTGAGAGGCAGCCATAGGTATGAAGTGTTAGCAGAGTTCTTCATTTTTCTTAGCCTCAGCATATGAGAGCAGGTGACCAGTGCTCTCCCTTTTGCTGCCCAATCTTCCCACCAAGTGTGCAGTCAGTGTATTCATTACAGCTGAGTTGGCTAGGGGGTGCATATGGAGCTGAATCTTGAAACAAATTCTGCCCTGCCGGGATTTGAACCCCTGACCTTTCGATTGACAGTCCAGCGTGATGAACACTGCACTTATTACTTGCTAGGAATAGTAAAACATAATTTAATAGGTTTTGTGAGATTGTTCTGGGTATGCTATACTTTAGAAGTTTTTGTTTCATGAATTTTTGTGTTTTAGGAATCATTCGTTATCCTCGAAGTGACAGTCCTTTGGAGGATGCTGTGTATTTGGCATCCCACGATTTTACAGTTGATGTGATGGGTTGTGAGTCAGCCACGCTGACACTCAAGCCTTGCAACAGGGACTCAGGAAATCTTATGGAAGTTGTCTTTTCTGCTGGAAACAACGTTAACAGCAAAATACAGTATGACCTCTTTATAGAGACATCTTATAGAAATTAGTGGAATCATAGTTATGTGCATAAGGCTCACTATTATGCTATGTTTGACAGTCAATTCATTATCAAGAATCCACAGTTTCCTGAAAGATTCACGAGTAATGGCTTAGGTGTGCAGCATCTTGTTATTTTTCAGCTTGCAAAGAGATATCCTTGGCAGAAATACGGTAATAATTAAGGTATACGAATTGGTAGCTTTAGGTAATGACAGGTAGTTTTGTCAGTGTATTGATGTTTGGAGTTTCTCTGCTGAAAGTGATATCAGGCATGTTATTTTGTGTTTCTTCTTCTTGTACAAAATACAGTTTAGTTAGGTCTGTGCAAATGGCAGCTCCTTTGTTTGGTCCTTTGGTTTTGTCCTTGGTTAGCTGTGGGAAAATTTGCCATAAACACTTTTATTTCTTTTCTTTACAGGCTTTGCCAGAATTTTCGAAACAACTCCACCAAATGCAAGACAGTTGCGACATCACTGAATGCAACCATCTCTTGTTTCTATTACAAATCATTCTATGTGTCATTCCCACCAGATGGCAGCCTTTCAGTGAGTCTTGGTGCTAAGAGTGAGGTTCCTCTGATGAATTTCTCCGGATGGCAGACGGATAAGTGTGGTCACATAACTTCTGTTGTCATGTTACAACGTGATCCTGTGGCTAAATTCAGTTTCTATCGAAGTAATGGTAAGTTAGCATTAAATGTACAGCTGTGTAATTGAATTGTTTTCCATTTCTTTTGAAAGCAAAGCAAAAGTTTCAAAAGTGTCTTCATGCAATGTTCCTGCTTTCATTTCATCCCAGCTCACATGCAGCAATGAACAACCAAACAATGCAATAAGTAAATTATTATACAAATATATTATTTCTTATCATTAACAATTTATATTTCATACATTAACACTCTATATTTCTGTAAGCAAAATATTTCATCTAGAGCTTAACAACCGTAGCAGGTACTGCAGTTAATTTATGAATTTGTTTCAAAACGTATCGTAATCGTAATTCCGAGATTTCTACAGCGCCCAACGAAAGCCACATCGCGGGGACCAGCTTATTCACAGGTGCAATCAAATTGTTTAACCAAGTTTTTTATCTTGCATAAGTTTTGTTAGGCTTGTGCGTTATATTTTTATGCAGTTTGAAGTTTCTCGGTGAATTTTGTACTTCGCTCATATTATTGTGCCATTGGCTTAGTTGTTGCTTGCCTCATTTTGCTCTGCAGATGAGAACCGCTGTTTGGTGACGAAGGAGGAAGTGGCTCAGCTGCAGCAGTGTGGTGATGATTATGTGGACGAACAGCAGTGTCTGTCCTGTGGGTGTTGCTGGCAGGCGTTCGTCGGCGAGTTCTCGGCGGAAGCACCACCCGACACCCGATGCTTTCTGTCTTTTGGTCAGAATGTGCTATTTGCTTGATTTTTACTGAGGTCAGAGATCTTCTTTAAGCTAAGCTTCTTGGTTCCTTGTGCACCTGGATTTGGAATTCTTGTAATGTAGTGTAGCATCTAATGTAATAACTTCTATAGTACCGCTGTGGTCCACGGATCGCATCTTGAGAATCACTGGTCTAGATGCATGCATGCAACCATTATGCATGCATATAATATGTATGTACAGGTATGTATCTGAGGATTTATAGTGCTAAACATGGTTACCTTAAACTTATAAAAGATGTGCCTTTAATAAGCTGAAAATGTTTCTTGAGCTGTTTATGGCAGAAGAGTTCAGAGTTTCAGTGGAAGATTGTTTCAGAAGAACAATCCTTTGTGCAAGTAAGCGTAACGTGTTTGTTCTTTAGTTTCCACTCTTTAATGAAGCATGTATTTACCTGCATTGTGTTTGGAAGAAAACTTTTATTGCATTATTAAAGTTATTATTGATGACTATCAAAATTCATCTTTTCCAGCCAATTCTACGCGACCTTCATCTGAATTCTGCCGTCGATCACTGGAAGAAATCATTGGTCACATTATCTTTAGTACAAATGGAACAACTGCTTTCAGTGGGGATCCAGTTGCTTTTGTTCTTGGTGTAAAGAATGTGTTTAAAGGAATCAAAATAAGTGTGCAGTTTGGTGATGGATCAACTCTCGACAATCTAACGGTGAATCGCACGGAGGTTTCTCCAGTTTGGGCAGGAAATGATACTGATGACTACTACAAGGCGACATTTCTTCACCGTTACGATGTTTTTGGAGAAATAATGGCTGTCGTCAAGATTACTGATTTGCGAAAAGATGCTGACAATGCTGAAGTAGTTATGGCATCTGTGAACTTCACTGTTGAAGTCCCTGATCTGGTTATTCTCAGCAGCAAACCAAAAGTAGATATGTATGAAGAGGTAGCATTTGTGCTGCTGACGCAAAATGCCAGCAGACAAACAACAGCAGATGTCATTCTTGATGACAATGAAACAAGATCTGACTTGACTTTTACCAGTGAACTGGCATTACCATCATGGATACCTACTATGTACAGAATATTCGACAATATCATAATACTTCATCACTTCTATACGGCAGCAGGTAAGAAAGAAGTAACTGCAGAGAAAGTAATGCATGATAAATCAGATGTTGTGACTAACACTGGATTGGTTGCCAATACGTTGGTAACGGTTCGTTCGCTGAATGAGACCTTTGCAAGAGCTTCATTTCGGACGCTTTCAGAACAACCAGTAGCGGAGAAAGATTCGGTGCAGTATGCGTTCAGTTTACACAAAATTATCAATAATACGGAATTCCATATTGATTTTGGTGATAACACATCCACCATTGATTTTACGATGGACGATTTGTCCGCTATTCCTGATGGGGTTGTTCTGGTGCAGAATGCATCTGGGTACACGTTTCTCTTTCAACATGCATTCACTTCACCAGGTACTAAACAACCTTTTATAAGAATTTCTATGGAGGACCAACCTAATGAAGTTTTTGAAAAAAGCACCAGTACCACAGTGATGCAAACTGTGAGCGATGTGTCTTTGTTTGCTAACATCAACATAACTGATCTTTATGAAGACGTCGCATTTGTCTTGTCTGCTGACAATGTAGTCAAAAGCACCAGGGTTTTGATTGACTTTGGAGATGGAAATAAGAATTATAATATCTCCTTAAGGAGAGATATTCCTCTGCCTTTATGGTTTCAAAAAATGCAGAAAACTTCCAGAATTCAAACCAGACACTGGGCTCTATTTACACATGCATTTTCATCATCAGGCTTACAAATAGTGACAGCAAACGTCGCAAACAGCCTACGACATGATTTAGAAGCTGTGACTGCTGCAGTAAATATCAGTATTCGATCTCTTGAGGACACTCTTCGGGAACTTCTGGAAAGCTTGACAGTCCAGATAAACAGGACAGACTCTGCTGAGACACCAGTTTTGTTCAGAATGAAATCTAAAAAGGTACTGAAGGACACTATCATATCAATAAATTATGGAGACAAGTCTAAAACAGTTGATTTAGACTTCGAAACCAAAGATATTCCCGATATTCTGAACTTTACTCATGTTTACATTCGTCCTGAGACGTATCAGTTTGAGATTAGCATTACAAGTAAAGATCAGTTGGTCCAAGTAAATAAAACGAAAATTATTAGGTTGTCTGAAAGTGATGACTGTAAATCACAAGCGTCCATCAACCTCTTAGGGCGTGTAGTAATTATCACAGAAACTGATGAACCTATTGTAGAAGGTGACATGGTAACATTTTTGGTTTTGACTGAATGCTTTCTAGAAAAGGTTCATTTGATGCTCAGTGATGGTAAAGAGGTTGTAAATGTGAGTCTGAAATTGGAAAAAAGTTCCAAACTGCCATCGTCTGCCAAAAAATTCAGTTCTTACTTCCAAGGCAGTGTCAAGCATACATTTTGTGATCATGGGAATTTCTGGCTACGTTTTACTCTGTTTTCTTGCAAAAGTGCCAGTTTGGAGAACATTACAAACTACATTTATTCTACAGTATTTTCATTCAAGGAGTACATTGGAAATCCTATTGTTTTGCCTGTAGAGCCAGCAAGAATTTTGGCACGTGAAAATGTTGCATTTCTTGTAGCGTTAGAAAATGTGAACAGTGCTGCCATTATAAAGTTGAATTTCAGTGACCAGCATGAGCTAGACCTGCCTCTGTCTGCACGTCAGGCACGTTTTCTTAGGTGGATGGCTGAGCAAGACTTTTCTGCGAAGTTCAAAACCATTGTGAACCACAGCTATGCCTCTGAAGGAAGTTACGAGGTGACTGTTCGGGTGCATAGCAGAAACTCTGAATGCGTAAGAGAGGCTGCCGAGTCAAAAATTCTAGTGAATGTAGTATCTCTTTCACCAGATGCAATTGATATGTCAATAGAAAGTCAATCTTATCAATCATTACCCGTGAATGAAGTGATAACTTTCGACTTGTATACAAGGAAAGGATTCTCTGATTATGTGACAGAACTTGCCTTTGGACCAAGCAGTGAAATATCAGTTGTCAAAGACAAAGCACCAGAGATCATTAACAGCTATTGGAAGCAGAGCTACCAGCTCAAGTTCCTCAATCCAGGACTTTATACTGTGGCAGTCAATGTTGCCGAGAAACGGCAAAACAGGTCTGTGACAGCAAAAGCAAAGAGAAGCAGGTGCGTGAATGTGATTGCCTTCGATGAGGCAGTTGGCAAAGTGAGAATTTTTGCAGTTGATGAAGGAAGCAAAAAGTTTTTAGTTGGTGATGTTGTTCAGTTTGTGGTACTTGTTAAAAATTCCATTCATGGCATGCATGTTTCTGTGAGTTATGGAGATGGCAGTTCACAGAGGGATACAATAACATTTCAGGAATGGGAAAACAATTTACCATATTGGGCATTAGTGTACCAGCAAGAGCAGTACCATTACGGAATTACCAATCATGTCTTCATGAATGCAGGAACCTTTCGTGTGACTGTCAACATCACGAAAGACGACCTGGATTACGATGTCACATTTGCAGTCGTGGAAAGTCTATGGATAACCATTCATCCAAAATCAAGTTTGTCTATAATCGTAGCAGGTGGAGGAGCAGACGTTTCCAGTGCTGTCAAATATACCAGACAAGAACTGATACAGTTCTCTGCCAGCATTCATGACTTCAATGATGGTGACATGAACATTAGCTGGATGGCACATCGACTGAAGTCAGTGGCAACAGGAACACAGGATACCCAAGTTATCTTCATTCCACCTGACGTGGATACGATGAAAAAAAGTCTCACGATCCCACCGTTTTCATTAAACTTTGGAACCTACATCTTTCAGATTCAGGTCTTCCTATCTTCTCTATGGTTTAGATTCTGTAGCACCATTTTTAAACACTTCTTTTCAGTTCATTTCAAAGGTGTAACAGGATCTGGCATTGAAGGCCATGGACGTATAAACTTTGCTTCAGTCGGTGACACAGTGAATAAAAAATAGACTATCACTAGAAGACAATCACTGCTTTAGCAGTAAAAGTCTAAACTGTAATTTTAAATGTGTTGTTTCACAACAGCTCTGGAATTGAAATACTTGCACTTAAATGACGAGCTGCTGGAAAGTACTGTTGATTACGTGTTTGAGGAAATCCACTGACCTTAAACCCTTTGTGTATTCCACATCAACTTTTTCACAGCCTCATTTCTTCAGAAATGATTGGCCAAACCTTTCATCATTTGCCTTATATATCCCTGATTTTGTAGTTGTGTGTAAGGTGCCCTTGTCTCAAGGTTTTACTTTATGGCACCATACAAGTTGTCTGAATAATAATAATAATAAATAATAATAGTAATAAATAATAATAGTAATAAGACAAATTTCTGAAACACAATCATAATAGTAATAGTTATGAAACCGTTTCTGGCTGTTTTACATACATTTAGGATCTGCATCTTGGTCAGTGAAAATCAATTTTATCACAGTTAAATCCAGCATTGACTGACTGCACGCATAAACTTTCTTTGATTCTGTCATTGATGCTTTTATTAATAGCTCAGTCAGGCAGAAAATCGAGGTTTTTTGAAGGCAGTTGGAAGCAACTACACCTGGATTACCATTATTCCTCTTCCACTTCAATCTGTTATCAGCATGAAGAGGCTTTATGGCGGTTGGTTATTATTTATTTCATTTATATCTGTGAGTACAAGGATCAGCTGATGGTGCTAAGCAACTATTTACGAGGGTTGATCGATAAGTAATGAGAAAAATATATTAGACAGCAAATCTGGACCAAAATTGTTTTATAGTTTTTCAACATAATCTCCCTGAAGCTCAACACATTTTTCCCAGCGATGTTCAAGTGCTTTTACACCCTCCAGGAAGAAAGTTTTATCCAGGTCCTGAAACCAGTCATTTATGGCATGGATAACACTTTCATCAGTGTCAAATTTCTGTCCGCGAAGCGAATCTTTCAGATAACGAAACAGATGGAAGTCAGACGGTGCCAGGTCTGGAGAATAGGGTGGGTGTTGTAGCAGTTCGAAGCCGCACTCGCGAATTGCAGCCATTGCAACAGACGAGGTGTGAGCTGGAGCATTGTCCTGATGAAACACGATACCTTGACGCAACTTCCCTCGACGTTTTTCCTTAATAGCCACGCGAAGTTTTTGGATTAACTGTGCATAGTAGACACCCGTGATAGTCTTTCCACGCTCCAAGTAGTAAATCATCAAAATACCCTCACTGTCCCAAAATACGGATGCCATAACTTTACCCGCTGATGCAATTTTGCGGAATTTCACCGGTGTTGGGGAATCGACGTGCTTCCACTCCATACTCTGCAGTTTTGTCTCGGGATCAAAGTGGTGAGCCCAAGTCTCATCCATAGTGACATATCTGCGTAGAAACTTTGCCTGGTCTTCTCTAAAAAGGTCGAGATTTTCACGAGAAGTTGTTAGTCGGACTTGCTTGTTTTCATGTGTTAACATTCGTGGAACCCATCGAGCACAGACCTTGTTGTACCCCAAAATGTCTGTAATAATATGATGGGTTGTGCCATACGACAACTTCAAACAATCTGCTACATATCTAATATTAACCCGCCGATCTGTCTGTATCAGATCCTGGACGAATTGGACGTTTTCGTTGGTACAGGTCTCAATAGGGCGGCCAGAACGGTGCTCGTCTTCAGTTGATTGCCTACCGCGATTAAATTCAGCTACCCACCGATAGACTGTAGCCTGTGAAGGGGCATTGTCCCCTAAAACCTTCTTCATGTCCGTTGCAATCTCATTTTGAGTCAATCCTTTTAAATGCAAATATTTAATAACCGCACGTTTCTCGTTTTTATCCATCATTTACAACAGCCGCTGGGCAGACGGCTTCCGGCAGTTGCCTAGCAACCACAGTAATGGCCCACGTGACAATTTAAAAATAAAAACTCTGCCAAATAAGTAAGTTAGTAAATAAAAATAAAAATTCTGCAAAAAACAACTGTCTAATACGTTTTTCTCATTACTTATTGATCAACCCTCGTATTAATGCTTACTCCAAGTCCCTTTACAGTAATCGTCCTGAGAACGTTTTGAACCCACATGCACCTCATTACAAGCTGAGTGCTCAACTGGATGACTACTAAGTTGGACAACAACATTTCAGTATTATTATAATGGGCAATTGTTTACATGGTTTGTTCCCATTTCATCCCAATGCAGATAATGTGTTTGTTGTTTTCTGTTAAAGGTTAAAGCAGATTAGAAGGGTCTAATCTGATGACTTCTGTAGCGCAACTGTCAATATGCACAAGGGATCAATAGATGGTTGTTTTAATTGAAACTGTAGTCTAAAACTCATGACAGTGTAATGAAGTGTTGTGAGATAAATATGGATGATGAAATCAGTTGAAATTATTGTCATACAGAAACAATACAAACTATATTTAACAGAACTATGAATGCAGCTATTTTGAGACTCCCAAAATGCACTGTATACATTTAGGTTTACACTAAAGTTTTATGGTTCATTCCATTGCAGCATATTACATCAAAAACATTGGCAACATTAGCTGTTTACTGAAAATATCATCTCTTGATTCTTTCTGGTCTGAATCCTTCATTAAGTGTTAGTAAATTTTCCATAGTTAATATTTCTTGGAAGTTAGGCTTTACTTTATGTTACAGCTTTTCCATTTCCAGGTTCGATGTCCTGGGTAGAGTTAGATGGCAGTGGATCACGTGATCCAAATGAGAATCACAGCAGTCACCTGACTTTTGAATGGCATTGCTCACAGGGAGGAAACAACTATGTGCCCCAAACTGGTGAGACAAAGAACCAATTCATGATACTTTTGTCATCATACATCATAATCATAAATGCAACCATAAAGTTTACGGCTATGCTGCTGCTATCGAGAGGAGAAAAGAGAACCCTTGTTGTGCCTGCACTTCAGGGAAAATACCCTTTGAACGCCAGGACCACAATTCTGAAGAGAGTTGTTGAAAGAATCATGTCGGTAGAAAAAAAGTACCTTTATTTTACCTCAGGAAAGCAAATGTGAAAGAAGCCTGGAGTAAAAATAAATCAGAAATACAGACAAAAACATACAACATAAGTGATCAAAGTTTTGTTTTCTGGGTTGGCAGCTTCTCTGAAGTGCTGTTACGAGCACTTTGTCCTCAGTTTGTCCCTTCTGCAGTTTTGCAAGCGCCTGAAGTCTGTATTATTTGACTGTGGTCTCACTGGTTCGGGTCGGGAGCGCCTCTGATGAGTCTATTCTTGAAGTGGCGCTTTAGAAATGTCAGATTACAATTACTTTATTATGCCCAAAGGCAGAGAAAAACCCAAATTATAATGATGGTTTATGTCTAATGTTTAGGTGAGAGTCTGTGCAGTGGTAGTTCAAGATGTGTGCATTCCTGTGTAAACGTACCACCTGGAAACTACCAGTCATGTTCTGGGTGTAATTTCTATGCTACGTGTTACAACGACACACTTTATGATTCCAGGCCATGCCCTGCAAAATCGTTTTGGGATGACATCAAGAAAAGATGCTCAACAAATAGTGCTACATGCATCTGCAAAGAATCAGTCACTAGTTTTAAACCAGGTAACCAGTCTGCGATCATTACATCATCCAACTTCCTTAGTACAGGTAAAATGCCATTAAATGAGATAAGAAATGCACATACAGGTCCCTCCAGTACCTCCGATATGTGAGACTTTAATGAATTCCAATTAGTTTATGTTAATTATAGCCTCCTTATGAGTCATATTAACTAGTATTATTATTGTTATTATTATTATTAAACAGACATTTGTAAGTGCACAGTTAAAGAAACAGTCTCAAAGATGCACGCAGTGACCTCGTAACATGCAGTAAGATGACATCATTGTATATGAATTCATGTCAGTGTAAAGAAGACAAACCAGACATCTATGCAGGCCTGGTGAACAAATGAGTCTTGAGTTTGAAACGTTACTGCAAGTGTATTATCCTTAATCTCGGTCGGTACATCATTCCACTTGGCAGGTCAAGAAATAATAAACTCTACAAGGACCAAATATTCTCATTGGTTTTGGTATTAGTTGGACGCGTTTTCTAGCCATCACTTACACTGGCAAGTTGTGAATGTAATCTTTGATAAATTAATGAAACGTTGCTACTATAATCATCAACAGCTTTTACCATGAATCGCTGTTACTTTAGATATGTTTTCCAAAATATAAAAATGATTCATCGGTTAAGAGATTTGACATGACTGTTTGGATTTTTATCAAAATTCAGGTTGTTTCAGAGAGGCAAGACTTCGCATGACAGGTCCTGTGATCAAGCTTACAGCTCGTGACTTTAAATTCAGCCGCAGTCAGGTTGACTATTTCTTTGACCTGGTTGTTGTTAGTCGCCTAGGAGTTCTTGGAAAGTCAGATGCAGTCAAAGTTTCCATAGTTTCCCAGCACTTCCATGACTCTTTGCCACCCCCTCCACTTCTGTCCATCATCTGCATCAGTAACTGCAATCACCAACTCCAACCAGACTATCCGCTCATCCTGACTTTCCAGTGCCAACACTGTCAACTCTCAGATGACGAAACGTTATCCCCAAACTGGAAAGTGACTGGAAACTTTGCGACAGCCAAGGCAGAACTCAGCTGGAAACGTGAGGTCATTTACCACCAAGAACATTTCATTGTAAAACCAGCCGCTCTCAGTAAAATTACTCCAGGCAACGAGTACCAGGTTACACTCAAAGGTACATCTCACTAATAACACTCTAGTCTTGGAACTTCCTTTAAGTCAATGGTACATTTATTACATCCATCCATAAACATCAGACGCCAGACCCTTTTTTCTACTGGCACCATGACCCATGGATTGAAAGATCTCTGCCCATGATATGACGTGTTGATCAAAAAGTCTTTCTACTCATTGCATGACTCAAATGCACTTTACAACTCAGACTGAATTATCAATTTGACATGTCCACGGTATCATCTACAGGGTAATAACATCTTAGATTTTGGTTTGCCATATTTAAACAGCAGCTAAGAAAACTAAGGAACTAGATGGGCTTTCTTCATGAACAATTTTTTTCAATTGTACAATCAACTTTCAAACAACACTGCCGTCTCATTTACATATTTTATATCATGCTCCATTCTTGAATAATGCCATTTTATTTGCATTTTATAGTACAGTCCATTCTGAAGTTTAATTTTACCTTCACGTATCACTCTATTCTGTATTAAAGTAAGTCATTCATATCCCCCACCCGATCACAGAGTAGACACTTGTCATCTCCCCATATGCCTTTTGCCAGTAATGGACAAATCCAGAGGTCCTGGACACAGTCATACAACTTGTCATGGTAACAGGACTTGTCATTTCATTCCACATTCTCCTGGTCAGTAACGGAGGATTGTGTGCATAAACAACTTACCAATGGCCGTTCTAAGACTTCCATTCACTATTGTTAACGTTCTAAAGGTGTACAACAGAACCAATCCTTTCATAGCTTACTCTGTAGTGTTTGCATCCACACTTTTTCCAACCGTTTCATCAACTGCATTTGGTGTTGTATTTTAAGCCAGTTTTCCAGTTAATTTTTGGAACACATATTAAGTCATATTTCTGTGTTCTTATTATTCATTTGAGATGTAGTACCAGACAGCAAGTACTGATGGCAAATAACGAGACCTACTATTGTTGGGTTCTGCCCCATTCTTACAACTTCAGTAGGGATGTTCTATAGCTGATGTTTATGTGGATCAGTTTGGCAGCATTTCTACCTACCTATTTGGGTTTTCATGTAGTACCTCTTGAGAGTTTCTCTAAAAGGCTGGATATTTAGGTAGTGCCTTTTAACAACATGGCAAAGGCAAAAAATAATGCCTATCCCACAGATCTTAAGAGGCACAACTCAAGATTTATGAGTCATTAGTCTTCTATATGTGTAACTTAAATTTTATGTTATGTCTGACAGTAACTGCACCCGGCCGGTCCATTTCGGAAACTTACAAGTTTTCCGTTGGCCAAAATGCAACGCTTGAATATCAACAACTGGACAAACGTTAAGGCATGGTGCAGAGAAAAGGACAGTTGACATGTCTTCAATTTCTGATTTAACATTTTTTTCTTTACAGATAAGTTGGTTACTGAGCATGTTTTTTATGTACAACACTGTATGTATGCCTTGTACCTAACCTCCATGATAAAAGGGTCAGTATTATTGAAAACAGTGCATAGTAAATTATTTCTGGGTTCCTTCAAATGAACACTTCATAGTTTGCTTACCAATTCACAGATATTTCCAGCAGATCATAAGTAACACAGGCACCAACAATGGTGTTAATAACATTTGCAAGATAATCATACAAGAAAAATTACACTGAATAAAGGTGGTAAATTACCCCATATCAGTATATAAGAAAAATTCATGCACGCTATGCTATCATAGCCACTGAATTTTGGTTTTCCGCGTGCATCTTATCATGGCCACAGCGCTGTTCATTCCCTGTCATTTAACTCGGCAATTTAGTATTTTAAGTTCTGAACCTTGCACAGTCTGTAAAAATGTGTGGCCCAGCTCCAGGCTTCCTCACAGTGTCCCTCAAAACATGGTAATCATTCCGTAAGTTTTAGATTTTATTATGATTTGGAAATAACTCATGCTGTACAGCTGGTTACAACATAAGGCAGAAATCTCATTAATGTCTGCAAAGACAGATTAAATGGTCCAAGGAAACGACATCTAATCACAAAAGTTCAGCTAACGTATTTTAAAAGTCTAACCATATATACAGAAAAATATTTTTTTACAATTCATAACTTGCACATGTTCACGTGCACGTATCATGTCAGTTGTTTTTCTGTTGTTACAAAATGGAGAGACCATTTTATCCACTTTCAGTTACCAAATCCTCTGATTATTATAACCAAAGCCTTTTGTAGCTGTACAGCAAGCAATAATCAGTTCTTGTCTAAGTTACCAAAATTCTTTACTACCCTTGTACTAAAATCATATCTTCCAGCAACACAACACAAATGCCATTTCAATACTTTAACATGCAGCAATTTTTAACACCGTTAACTCGTAATGACACATGATATTATTACGTTACAAAAAGTGGACCCTACATTAAATCTGGATACCACTATACTATAAAAAGTGATTGATGGCATGTTAAAAGATGTAGGCCATGATGATGGCAGGGTTATAGAAGAGACTTTTCAATCATAATCTGTTCATATCCATCAGGTGGCTCGTGATAAAAATGCGAGAACTGGACATCAATGATAGCACCATCATCAACTAAAAGAAAACAAAATGGTATTTAACAGCCAAATGGATTCTTCGATTACTGAAAATGTGCAAAACTTGTTTTTTTACAGAAGCAGCATTCTCAGGGAAAAGAAAATCAAATGACTTCTGCATGAAGTCAAGAAATCATTTCTGTTTATGATAATTCCATATCCAGTATCTGCCCAACAGGAATTATACATAACACGAATTGACTCCAGACAGCAATTTACAGTAATTCCATATCAATTATCTACCCAACAGAAGTTAATACGTAAGATGAAACAACTCCAGACAGCAGCTTCAGACAAAGAAATTTACATTACAGGATTTTACTTAATTCTTTCTTTGGGAAATCTGTCTAAAAAAATCAAGAGACAGTGCACGTAACATCACAACCATCATCAGTCCAGCTAACTCTGTCGCCTATGGTTTAATTTAAGCCACTTACACAGATCATGAAATACATGTGGCAACTTCGTATCTGGGCAGAACCTCTCAAAAGAGCTTCTTGCTACTCTAGCTGATGTTAAAGTTGCAAAAGAACAGCAAGTTCAAATGTAGGTGAACAACACTCACATAGCTATGCTAATACTACATCTTGTAACATTTGACTGTCACCAGATTCATAACATAAGAAGAATCATAAAATTATGAGAATTTTGTACATACCATAGACCACAGGAAATACAGTTCCACGGATTCCGGTAAACTGGGCATTCGTTGGCTTACCGTTAAGGAATATGTTGAACTCCACGTGGTCATAGGTAAAACCCTACAATTCACCACATGTCATTAATGCAACCCATATTTTTTGTGTTTTTACTGAAAAGGCCTACCCACAAGGGTGCATCAAGGACTTGTGCAGTTTCTCTACAATATAACTCCCTACAATATGAGTGTCTCAGGAAGACTCGAACCTACATACTGCGTTAGAAGGGAAGTGTTCAACTAATAAGCCACTGCACTGCACATTGCTTAGAGTGTCTGCTGGCATTCTCAGATGGTCACTCATTCAAACACAAAATAGGCTCAACATTGTTTAACTTGTGTAGTCACTGGGATCCAGTGCTACAACTACTACGATATGGATGCAAGTACAGCAGAACATTCTGAGGTGTTACAAGGCAAAACAGCAGTAAACTTTGGTCCCAGCATGGGCTAGGAAGTAATTGGAAAGTTCTGCAATGCATTGGCTGACACCCTCGTGACTTCTGAGTTTGTTCTTTCCTAGGTAGGGTCTAGGAAAACGATGCAATCTAATCAAATCCAATCCAATCTAATATCTTCCATAGACTGCTATCATAAGCAAGTGTACATCATGATACATCATAATGCTTCAAGTTAAACCGTAGTAAAAAATTGTACGTTGCAGAAGTCCAGTCAAAATTCAACAGCTCGGCACGGGGGAACCTACCTACAAAGTGTACATATACCTTTTGACTAATTAATTCATTTTAGTATCAGTTCAGTGCAGCTCATGCAGCTCATGCAGTATACCTGTTGCTAAACTGCCCTTAATCGGCAAATAATTTGTTCTAGGAAAGAAATTAGCTCTGAGAAGATAAAGAATTTCATACTAAAATATCTCCTTCTTGAACTGTGTTGTTGATTTTGGCTTTTTCTTGTCCGTTGTGATACAGCGTACCATCATGCCTCATAACCCAGCTCTCAGTGTCTGTACCAAGCGGAGCCTTTTGCAAGTTACAGTTTCTTGTGGCCAACCCAATGCCCCAGATTCCTACATTAAGGCACATAACATGATGTCAAAAACAGCTTTTGCAAGTAACAGTTTCTGGTTACCCGTCTAGTACCCCAGATCTTAGCAATGCATAACGTGATTCCAAAAGCAGCTTTCCTTAAAAATCAGAACAAAATCACTACATACTAGCACAGTATGCTTCTGATTCTTAATGATTTTAATCAGTGGAAGACTGACAAGAAGGCTAAAATTATGCCCAACAGTTATATCAGAACTCTGCTAGCTTGACATCCTAGAGCCACCCAGGTAGCGTAATGTACAGACACTTGTGTCCAGTCCATTCTCGGTTTAACAGCTATTCCAAATAGTTCCCACTGCTCATGGGAACAGTAACCGAGATTTCTTTTATTCATCCCAACTTTATTATTGCTAATATTAAATTCAGTATCACCAGCAATATGACTATCATCACTAACACCAATACTGTCATCAACACATGAATAGGATACCTAGAACGCATTAACTGGTGCATTGCTCCTATTGTAACTATTTAATTTACTGTAGTGATGCCAGTGCTAGATTACTTAAGGAGTAAAAAATGCAAAACACCACCTGTCGACTGCAGTTTGGCTTCAAAGTAAGCTTTGTTCTGCTGAATTGGTGCGTTTGCAAGAGCTGCACCAGAGCCACATATTCGGTGTCCATTCTTGACAATTACAACTCCATAACCTACAACAAACGGTTTTCATATATGAATTTCAACGCTGCTGACAACATGAAATATCTACCTACTGCACTTATTTTACAGCACTATTCACTGGTAACATCCTATGTGGCCTTGGTATTCAAAAAGAAAGCTGTTAATTACCCCCAATAGCTGCCTTATTAACTGCTTCATAATGCCTCATTAGCAAGTCGTGCTAAATGGATCTATTTTTAATACGCCACATCAAAGCGATACATTAGTAAGGCAAGGATTACGTCGGGTTGGGTTCCGAATGAAAATCCAACGGTCACCCATATTGTCAGGGCGCCAGTCAATTTGACCGCATCTAAATATTGTGTAAAGTTGAGTCTACGGTAGGGCACAGTCAGCTAATGATAGGGCTATAAGAGATGTAGGTGGAGCCATTGGGCGGGGTACATCGGCAAGTGAAGAAACTAATTTACAATAATGTCGACAGTCGCTGCTAAAAATTACGAAGACTGACCCATACGACTCGTATCTAGCTGAACTTCTGGTACGTCGTGTAGCCTCTGGTGAGGCACAGACGAATCGGCGGCGCTGTAAGGCCATCGTAAACAACAAAAACAAGACATCTTCGTCGCCGACGAATGACACGCGCGCTGCATTCTGGATCCACAGATTACGTATATGATAGAAACTCCACTTTTGGTGGTGTGCTTTATTTAGCGGTATGATTTCCTTGTGGCATACGATGTGTAGGAGTGTAAATGTTGTGATATCTTAAAAGCAAATTTATATTTTACTAAAATGTTTTTCATGTTAAGATTTTCAACTTTCTTTTCGTTTCGTTTCCTGCGAACTCACCAGCACTTTACCCCTTGCGATCTCTGCTCATCTTTCATTTAAACTGAAAACACTCCTTTTCCACAAATCCTATCCTGAATCCTACGCTTCCCCTTGTCTCTATCACCGTTCCAACTCTAAATACCATCCCCTGCAGCTGTTAGACTGTCTGACCCTTGTTTTATCTGGAACTCTACTCTCTTAGTTAGCTGGATTGGTTAAAGCATACGCCAAGGCGTCGCTGTGCGTTAAGATACCCGTTCGCATACCGATAGCGCCTATATTTCCGAGATTTTAATCTCCCACTGGCAAGGTCTGTACACGGGGACCTTAAATGGCGTGGCGCCCATTCAAACGGGCAGAGGTGGTGAAGGATCTCACCTGATCACTTGATAAAAAATGAGCAGGGTCGAGGCAATTCGGTCGCCATAGAAAATACACCTGTGAGGCATACGTCAAATTTGATGCTCGTAGCCTCTTTCGCATAGATTTTGAGGCTTTGTCCTGCATGCATGCAGGCGCCGCTGCATTTACAATGTCCATGTTCTGTTTTACAAAATTCAAATATCATTTCAAACTGTAAGTCGAATATGTCACTGATAATAACCGCCCTTAATCATTGTAGGCCTACATGACTGTGACATATATTTTGAGCTACTATACATAGAAATCAAATAAAATTGGTAAATATTTGTAAACGCCAAAAATATATAATCTTATTTTAAAAATTATGTTCTAGTTCATTTGTCACTCCTGTCTACTGCCCAACCTGCCTGTGCTTAGGGACAGCACTGCAAAATCCTACCTCTGCTGACCACATTACCCTTGCATGTGCAATAATTGCATCACGTGTAACATATGATTCTCAATCCAGAACACTCTTGTATGTCCTAACTATAAAAACCTCCAAACACAATACCACATTACCCCAGTTCTCAACCCTTTCATTGGCTTAAGATCCCTCAGTGCATTCACTACAAAACTTTATCCCTCGCTTAAAGTGCCCTTCTGCCTTCCCTTCTTACAACTTGTTCCCCCCATATCCCTTTCCTTTTTTGATCTCCATTACTTGTCTTAAGTTCTGTAAAAATTCTTTAAGAGGTAGCAATAACATTAATAACAAAGAAATAAATATCTCTTCCATTCTTCAGTGGATATCTTTACAGGATATCTCTTTCATTCTTCACAGGATATCTTCACAGCATATCTCTTTCATTGTTCACTGGACATCTTCATAGGATCTTCATTGTTCACTGTACATCTTTACAGGATATCTCTCTTTCATTGTTTACAGGATATCTTGACATTTATACCAAACTTGATTGATCAAAACAATAACATTGACATAACTGGTAATGAATGTTGTTTTTATGAAAAACTGTTTCCCATTGTATCAAAACTTGTAAGTTATAAAATAGAAAAGGTTTAATTAAGTAAAGTACTAAATGTTAATCTTATTCCTTGTTTTAAAGCTAGGTCATGATTAAAAAACAGTAATTTCCAATACACAATGATATGTGCACAAGGCTAAACACACTGCAGGCAAAATCATGTTATAATAAAAAACATGTAGAACAGTTCTAGAAATGTTACACAAAAATAACACGTGTAAGTGCACTTATATTAACTGCAATTAAAATTATGTTTGTACTGTATAATGCATATCTTGTCAATAAATATGGTAATAGCATCCTGACAAAGTTATCTAAAACCACTTTGCTTAAGACATTTTAGAACTCGTAAGGGGATTCTAAATTATCTTCACAAAGTTGTTAAACTGAATGGAAAGTTTTACAAATAGATCAACGCCCTGAATTACGATTATCGTTGTGAAATGAAAACCAATTTCTTCACCTGATCAAATATTAAATATTTCTGATATACTGTTAAATACAGGTTTTACTTAAACTACTGCAGTCTTCCGTGATGTTCCCCATTCTTCTTGAAAGTGCAGTTTTCTAACCTATGCCCGTCTACCCGCTGAAACTGAAATTTTTCAGACTGCCATAAGTGAAATCCGAATTGCCCATAGCTCCTCCACTGAACTGATCCACTGAAATGTAATTGGTTCTGCTGCCTGAAACGAAATCTTCAAGTTCTTGACGAGTGTCACAGATCTGTACTTTGAATGGACTGCCTGGTACGTGCTGCCCGGCCCACTTTACGTCGACGATGTATACTCCGACTTCGGTGGGATTATAGCGACAAACAACAGAACGCTCGTTGTTCGGATCTTTCATCATCTCAACACGAAATGTACCTGTAATGTAATGTAGGTAGGTAAATAATCATAATTTCGTAATGACAAGCACAGTTTGACAACAGCTCAATCATTTCTCAATTGTTACTTCAAAGATATAAGCAAAAACTATTATGAAAATTATATTTATGAAAATTATAAACAAACTTTTACAAGACACAACCTAATGGTATATAATACTAGTAGCATCAATCAGTCATGTTTGCTCAGCAATCAACATTAGGGCTGAAAGGTACAAATTACTATAAGTATAATTAAGAAATAAAATTTTTAAATTAACATAAATTATTATAAATGATTATTAAGTCAAATTAAAGTAACAAAGGTAACAAAGTAATGGTTATAAGGTAAGGCAAGTAACTTAAATACTTAACATCTGGTAACACTGAGTAATTTCTTATACACCTTCATGACATGTAAGTACAGTGTAGACCCGTTTACAAGCAAACCATTTACACGTGAATCCAATTAACACATGGTTATGCCATGCCTCCTAAAGCTACCTATTTTAACATGTGGGACAGAAATTTGCTGTAATGCATGTAATGATAGAAAGCTATCTTAAGATACTGAGAATGGTCCTCGTAAACTCTGGTCTGTTAATACATGGTCACAGTGGATTTGACTCCCGATATCCATGCATAAATGGGTTTTTACTTTAATCATAAGAGGCATAATCTTGGGGTTGTTCAATTTTTCAGCTGAAGGGTGACAATAGGAATCCAACAACTACACAATACTCATAGGCATGAACAATGCAGTAAAACTAGAAAGAGGCTTGCCTTTTCGTCCACGCATTCTTACGCTGAGCTGGCCTGGGCCGGCCCCTCGTGTGTCCACGGTAAAGAAGCTCTGATAAGTTGCCAGGATGCCTGGCTGTATCCCTGGGCCAGACACCTTAACCTTGCTGGCGTCTGCAGCAGCAGTAATCCTTATGGTGAATGGACTACCTGTCAATGAACACAGCAAACATTTACCAATTTTTAACTGAACGAAATAAAATAAACATCGGCAGGTAAATTACACAGCCATGCCAACTGTATTAATCTACTTTTACCTTGTCGGACTTACTTACCCCCCTTAGGAGTTCCAAAAATAAAAATAAAGCATGTCAATAATTTGTACATTATGCTAGCTGGCATTTGTAATGTCTGACAATTTAAAAGGAACTGTGAAGAAAGAGGCAGCAACTGCAGAAATGCTACCTATGCGGTCATCTCTACAAATATTGATAATCTGATTTACTGTAATTGGTTGGAGATTAGTCACAACAACTTGTTCCAGTAGAAGCTGAAGATAGAAGTCAATATAGAAGTCAAATATACAGAAGTAGTATCAGTATTTGAGAAAAAACTCAAATTTATAAATCACAGGTTATCATCACATTCTTTGCCAGTATATGTCAAAGGTAACAAGGTCATGCAACTAGAACACTTATGACTCATTAAACTGAGCTAAATTTAAATCTGACCTGGGATTGGGACTCCAGAATAAGTGACAACCAAAACATGAACTCCAGCCTCCTGGGCCTTTACCGCCAGTGAGTATGTTCCATCATTCTGGTCCACTAATTTAACACCGGCAGGTTTGCTGGGTCCTTTGCAGAAAGCACGCAACTCACCTGCAAGAGAACAAACAACTGTTATCAGACAAACCCTTAACAACTGTATATTTAGAAAATAACTGTTTGCAGATTATGTTCACACAGGCAGCTTATGTAGAATTTAAAATAGGCTAAATGAGATTTTCTACAGAATCCGCTCAAGAAGTCTGCTCAGCAAGTTTCTGCTCTCATCAGAATACTACAGTAGATTCAGAAAGTTCAAAACAAGAGCACATAGTTTCCTTGGCCACAAGAAGGTCATATTTCAGAAAATCTAAAGGATGGCAGATTCTAGTACATACATGAACACATGCTTAATCACAAAATCTAAAACAATTCTAATCTCTCATCTGTGGGGTTTTTAAGAATAACTGCAGAAACATTTATCTCACATCTGTAAATTTTCAAGGCTAACTGCACAGATATTGCTGAACTTTATCATACGAGGAAACAAAGCTGCAAAGTTTGATTCAAATAAATACGATGATCTCACCTGGCCCAGCTTTTGAGATGTTAACAGATGCCGTGAGAATCTGGCCAACAACCCCTGTGCAAATGCTGTCTCCACAGAAGACGACCTTGGAGGGATCAGTTCCTGCTGCAACTGTTACTTTAAATGGAGATCCTCGAACCTGTTCATTTCCCCAGGCAATGCTCAGAAGATAGGCACCTAAAATAGTTCATAACTCTTTTCTTAGATTATTGTAAGTCGCTAGATGTCAATATCCTAAATTCTAAAAATATTTTCTTGTCTACTGGAACAAGTTGACAAAAACAGATGATACTCTTTTGCATAAACTTACGATGGGCTTGTTCTGCGCGGCAAGTTCTCCACAAATTAGAGTAGGCCAGGCCCCTTTATTAGCCGTACATTTCATGTGGCAAAGCAATCCAAGTTCACAAAAACTCAAATTCTGCAGTAGTTTTGTGATGTTGCAGTAAATCCAGATTCCCTTCCCTCTTTATATATGTGACGTAAGCTGCTGGAGTTTTCTGCTTTGGTCTCAAAGAACCACAAAATGATGAAATTGGACAAATTTGTCTCAAATGGTTACCTACCTGAATATTCGGGAACGTAGGTACACCTGTATCGGTTGTTTCCAACTGGGCTACACTGGACATCAATGTCACTCTTCAAGCCTGCCATTTTAATTATTGGCCTACCTGAAAGTCCAATACAAAGTTTGTTTAAAACACTGAAAGCCCTAAATGCAGCAAAATGAAACAGTAATAGAGCATATAATTACTAAAGCTGAAACAAATTAAAAGTTACACATTGCGGTTTAGAGCCAAGCAGGAGATTTACAGTTAAAGCCCTGATATAACAAGAACATATTTCAATGCTTCCACTGAGCCAACATTTCAGGATATCTTCACAAATTCAACTGTAAATGAATACTCTGTGCCTAAATTCAACCGAAGGTGAGATGAAGGCAAAGATGAGTACAGCATGTACAAGCATCTTTTAAAACAGGTTTATACAGATGCTCAGATTCAAACATGCATTCAAACATACATACATACATACATACATATACATACATGCCTACACTCCTGTCTTGACAATCCCAGGTCAAGTCAGTCATCCTGATAAAATTTCATACCCTTTGCAGCCTCCTGATTATCAGGATTTGATAATACAGACAAGAAATCATCTTAATCAAACAGCAATTACTATGTATTCGCAACTTCAGTTTTCAGAGCATTTAAACAAAAGTTTAAAACTAGTATCAGACAAGATGCTTGCCCGGTCCTGCAGCTGAACCATCCACGAGAAATTCTGCTTCTTCATTCACCCGAGCATCACTCAGCCCTGGTCCAATCACTTGAACATTTTGTGCATTGGTCTTCGGTTGAGGTGGAGCAGGTAGATGCACTGGAGCAGGTGGCTGTAGTGGAATTGGAGTTGGTATAACCACCTCTTCTATCAAGATTACTGGCTGAACCGGAGGAGGACACGGTTGAACTGGTGGTGGTGGAGGTTCGACTGGAACTGGAAGAGGTGGTGGTTTTTCCACTGTACCGATGATTGGACATCTTTGTAAGAGCTGGTCACCATAGAAAATCCTCACGGTGTAGTCTCCTGCCAGACATATTTCAACAACACATATATAGATTCATAGGTTCTTAGTGCCCTTGTGAGGCTCCTAAAAGGTGCCATGTAAACAGTCAGATACATACACACATGTATATACATACACACATTCACACTAGTCTTCCGTATGATGTGACCTTTAGCATTTATAGGAAGCACGATCATATTACTCCATTAAATCAAGTGGATGTAATTAGCCAACTATAGTAAACAGTTCTAACATTTGACTAATTCTTTGATGACTTCATAGCCAAATTACCTTCAGTACGTGGGGTAAAGCTGAGTGTAAACATGCAGGGACCAAGTGAAGTGATGTCAGTAAGTACACTGTTACCCTGAGGCCCAGTCACCTGTGCAGTCAGCTGACCTGAAACATTAATATTCAACTACTTGATAGTGCTGATCAAACATGACCTATTAAATTGAGGCACAGCATTTTTATCATTCAAAGATAATTTTAAATTTATCATACGGTAAAGAACATCAATGACTGTTGGCTATTTCATCATGCTTGTACTGTTACATCTAACTACCTTTGCAGAATTTAAGTATCCTTGCATAGCTTCTGGCAAAGAAATCCAGTCATACTGCAATGGTAAGTAACACTGACGTTGGAATGACTTTCATTAAATAAAAATTCACCTGTAATAACGTAAATATCATGTGGCCAAGAAGGGTGTATTTTTGTCTAGCGGTGGTGACTCTTCTAGTTATCTGAGCACTCTTCGCTTAATGAAGAACTTTTGTTCCTGAAGACTTCATCATCATCTTCAACAGGGCTTTTATGAGGTACTTATAAGGAGCTAGAGTAATTGTCTGCATACATACACAAGTTGATCACAGACCTGGTCCAGCTCGTGACGCATCAATTGTGAACGATTTAGGTTCATTGATCTTTAGTTTCATTCGGCTGTTGGCATCGATCAAAGAATCCCATCCGCCTAGAACCTCCACCCTCTCTGGATTCACCACTTTAGCCTGGAATGGACTTCCTGCAAAACAACAAAAAATCCACAGCTTAAAAAATCACTGCTTTTTATTTTGTCTTTAATGTTTGCTTTATCTAGCCAAATGAAGTTGTTTCAATAACATGAATATAAGCACAAGCATTTTGCCACACCCATGGATGAAATATGGGGGCATTTGATTGGCCGTGGCTCTTCAAGTAATGTGTAGGGAAGGCAACACTGCATTAGTCCATGCAAAAGCTTGTGAAAAATAATCATTTGGCATTGGATAAAATTATTCTTTAGCACAGTAATAACTGTAATAATCTAATATGCGTTTTAAAAATAACAGTATGTCTTCAAATGAAGTGCAACAAGCACACAAAAGGCAAAAATGGATGATAAAGGGTGAAGCCTACTTACCACTGATCTCCCTGCCATTCCACCTGACGGCCACTTTGAAGCAACCTCCCTCAATTGGTACATAGGTTACTTTGTATCTTCCACCCGAGTCCACCATCTCGATGTCGCATCTGGCCAAACTGTTCGGGCCTGTTAAACAATAAAAAGTTAAAAATCAAGAAGGGCACACTAACAGGGCCTTAAAAACTTTCATCCAGGGCTGCACATCAAGTACGCTAAACTAACGACTTACCTATATTAAACCGATTTACGTCATTTATTATGCATGCAAAGTCAGTTAAACAGAGATAATAAAGCAACAGGTATTGACGAAAGGTGGCTGTTGTGTGAAATCCAAGAGGTCAGTTAGATTGGCTTAGCTGAAACCAAGTGGGTCTATCATAGGAAAAGCAACAAGAAGCAGCTGGGTTTCAAGGTCAAAATCATATGACTGCTGCAATGTACACAGCATATCTTGGGTGCTTCATAGAGTCCAATCACATCATATAATACAATACAAAGCTGATTAGCCAATTTGCCAAAAGGTTAACTTAGGGGCCAAACTGACTACACATAAATTAAGTAAGCCACATACCATCCACGCTAACTGAAAGATCGCCCTGACGTCCTTTGGCATCTACGTAAAAAGTTGAGACCTGGTTGGCAACGCCCTTCAGCAGACCATCTCCAAGAGCATTTGGCAGGAAGTCGTCGAGTATTTCCTGACGAACCGGACATCCTAATATTTTGAACAGAATTTATCAAGTTTGTTCCTAAGCCAATTCAATTTATATAAGTTCACACTTTGTCTGGTACAACCAAAACATTTACATAGAACAACTGATTTATCTTATACTTGTATGACTTTATAAAGATATGAAATCTCTACTTAGACAAATACATGCGTATATACATGCTAACAAGGTCCACCTGTCGCACTGTCAGGCGAATAATATGAGAATATTTTTGGCAACTGCCTTCAGGGCACATAGCTAATGAGATAGGAAGAGGAAGGGGAAGAGGAAGGAAGGGGAAGGTTAGAGAAGAGGGTAAGAGGGAGAGGGAGAAACAGTGAGCAACAGAATATTTTTGTCAGAAGGAACAGTTGGCCAACCCATCATGCAGAAGCTCTGTGCTAGATAGGTAGTTATTACAGAAACACTACAAACCACTTTGTATTTTCATTAATATTATTCAACAGAAACAAACCCGGCACATCCATTCCACCATAAGTGACATAAATGCTGTAGATTCCAGGTTCTTTAGGTACGTAAGAAACGCTGTCTCTATCTGAACTAGAATTCATATTGAATGGTACGGTTGTCCCCTTCAGATTCAAAACCTTCAACGCCAAGTCAGCTTTTCCGGCACCAGAACGAATAACTAAACACAACATTCATGACATGAATCCGTGTTCCAGGAACCAAGCGACAACAGCCAAAAAGCTAAACCAGTAAGTGATCAACACAAGAAGAAAAAAATTTGTAGACATTAAAAGGAAATAATAAGAAGAAATTTAAGTATTTTAAGTGAACTTATAAACATGTTGTCCATGAGATGAATAACATTCATAATATGATCAATGTACAAGAGCCAAGCTAGACAGCATATTAAAAGCTACATTTTCTAATAATTTGAGCTTTAGCCAACTTCTGAATAACATAAATGTATGCCAAAGTGTTTCAGGTACTGCTGAGGTTTAGGAGATCATGTTTATTTATTTTACTTTATTTCTGCCACTGATAAAGACACCACACTCACGGTCAAAAAGAACTGGTTCACCAACGAGGCCACATCTTGTTCCTTCGATCACAATCTTGCTAGGATCAAAAACTTCTGTTATGATTGGGCTGCCTGAAATTGACTGGCCACAGTAGTGCACCTCCAACTTATGAGTGCCTACAAAATCAAAACACATACCTCTTTACAAGTTTAAGAGATTCATAACTAAATCAATAATAATTACAGGACACCTATTTTAATCTCCAAAAACTCACCAAGTTAACAATCAATTTGTATCATGTTTTATTAATGTGGAAAATATTTCTTGTATGCTAATGGACAACTGTAAATTCCTGAAACAGTCAACATAAATTTTACCTGCAACTTGTGAAAAGTATTCGATTTTTGTTGTACCATCTTGTTGCTGCACTGGTCCAGCCAACAATCGCTCACCATTTGGTCCTGTAAAATAAACATGCAATGCAAAACTAAATTTATGCATCACATTTTAAAGATGCTGCAGAAAAGAGCAAGCTAAAAGAAAGTCAGGGTAAATAAACCATTTTTGTTGTTGCAACATTTCTTGGCCATCGCCTTTTTAGAAATATGGGTAAAGTAATTAAAACAAATCACTTACTTGGGAACTGTCACCATCTTCCAAATGAATTACAATAATCATCCTTTTGTCCTCTCAGTTTCAAACTTTGCTCTAGAAAAATAACCCTAAGAGCTGCATATTTCTGCCCATTTAGACCTAAGAATGTTTATGATTTGACAAAGGGTTAACGAATGCAAGCAGAGATCACATGCCACTATGTCTGTGTTACCTGTTGCAGAAGCCACAATATCAATGACGTTAACGTTGCAGTTATGCATTGTGAGAATTGCTACAATCATCTGTCCGACTGGCATCGGCTTCTTTCCATTTGCACTTGCCACAGACATCTGTGAAGCAGGATTCCTTATCTGAATCGCCAACGGACAGCCTGAGAAAAACGGTTCATTAGTTGTATAAGTGATAATAAGATTATAATTCTGTCACCAGTTCTACATAATGCTTTGGTGTGGAAACACCTACCAATGGATTGCTTACATGATGGTGGATTTAGGCATAGCTTCCTCTCTCTGATTGCACTCTATAAATGGCTGAAGACCATCCTGTTTAACACTGCTTTGTACTGTCAGGTAAAAAGGCCACCATGCAGTATTCTCAAAGTAGCAGCATTAAATTACAGTAGAGTGACTGAAGAGACATAGGAGACAACGAAATTCTGTTGTCTTATTGCTGCTACAGGTAGCAAAGAGATGAGACTGTCTTCAATGATCAGCAACTCACACAGTCACTCATCAAGATGACTGAAACTTGACCTGGATGACCTCACAGTAGCTTTGCCATTTTGTTCATTGTTTTAAATGGTCAAAAATCCAAGCTAACCTACTGTTCTTAAGATGTAAAGCAGCAGGTTTAAACAAATATTTAAACAACTATTTAAACAACTATTAAATAACACTCCCAATTCTGATCAGCACTGAAAACAACCAAACAACCTGGTGCTTGGAGACTTGATTTGACTAAGCACCAATGAATAACCTGGTCTCCCTGATGCAGCTTTGTGTTTTGCTGAGAAATTTTGAAGATTTACATTTACAACAACCACTTTAGTCTAGGTATTTACCAGGTACAGGCTCCTTATTGTAAGTTACATGGACAGAGTGTTGCTGCGCTGAGGCTGGAATGAACGAACAGTTGTAGCGCATTCCATCGGGTACCAGCTGCAGTTGACTCGGAATTCGTACGTTGTTGCACGAAACGTAAACATCAAGATCGCCGTGTCCAGCCTTTGAAGTGTCAACTACAGTCAGCCAAAAGTAGCATTTCAACTGTCTATATATCCAGTGTATTGCACAGCTGAAATGTAACTTAATTAATGTCATATACAACTATCATCTTTAGTAGCTAATGAGAACTTAGTTTAAAAACCCAGCTGTAACACAATTTTCTCTTAATCTTGAGTCATGCTTGTGACCTGAAATTACCTGCAAACATGACTTCCTTTCCAATGTGTCCATCGCTAACCAAATCCAGGAGCCTGACGCAATGAATGTCGTAAGTCTCGCATACAAATGGGCTGCCAGGCACCGGCAGGCCACCATATTTGATATCAATCGAGTATGTTCCAATGTCCCTTGGGGTAAATTCAATGTTGTATAACATTCCAGTTCTGAAAATTCTTGCCATGACATCGCGACCAATCGGATCTACAGACAAAAAATCAACCACCCATCTCAATTTCATTGGCAAACTGTGATGAACTGATAAAGGAAAGCTTCAAACAATTCGTACCTGACTTACAAAGTAATACATGCCACGTAGGCCTATTCATATTGACAGAATACGTTCAAGGACAAATGTAATCACTTTAATTGAAAATGTAATCAATTTAGGCTTACAATACAGTAAACATTGCAGTACTATAAATTCTTAATAATTTATCTCCTGATATTAAAATGCATAGAGTAAAAGCTTTTTAATGGGACACGGTGGCCAACTGGACAAAGCGCTCGGTTTGTAATGCAGAGAGTACGGGTTCAAGCCTTCTCTGAGACGGATTCTGTGTAGGGACCTTGAGCAAGTCCCTGACTTACAATTGCTCAGTGCCATCGATTGATGCTTGGTCATTAGACAGTGGTGCTTAATAAATGCAGAAATAACTAAAAAAATAACGCAGAAAAATAATCTTTTGGCATTGCATGATTCTGCAACTTTTATTATAAGTGTAATCTATCAACCATTGGTGGTCAGTGTTACTCAAGAAACTTACCACGACACCCAAAAATCAACCATTGATACATAATGTTAACCCTTTGCCCGCCAGATATTTTTAGGCCTTATTCTGGCCTCCGCCAGATATTTTTGGGTAAAACGCCCTACAATTAAAATAGTTTTCAACTTGTGATATCTTAGCCAGTTCTTGACCTACAGACATGAGGTTAACATCATTCTTTAGCATTTTATCTCCTCTTTCTATCCATCCGTCTAGTTTTCGATGCAAAAATTTTGGGGGTACTCATAGTTGCCCCAAACTCTACCCCACCCCAAATTTTTTACTTTTTTCATGTTCAAGCCCCTATAGAAAAATATTTTCAGTGACAACATATCAAATGTCAGCACATAAACTGTGCAGAAATTAATACCAGACAAAAGCCAAAAGAAATTTTGAAAATATTTTCATAAATGAAAAAGATACAATATTTTTAGCATGTAGACCGTAGTCGTAAAAATCGAGGAAAATATAAGAAAACGTCTGAAAAATAAGAAATTTGTAACTTGTCAGATCTTGATCACTTTTTGACAAACAGACTTCATGTTTATATCATTCTTTAGCATTTTATCTCCCCTTTCTATCCATCTGTCTAGTTTTTGATACACAAATTTTGGGGGTACTCATAGTTGCCCCAAACTCTACCCCACCCCAAATTTTTTACTTTTTTCATGTTCAAGCCCCTATAGAAAAATATGTTCAGTGACAACATATCAAATGTCACCATATAAACTGTGCAGAAATTAATACCAGACAAAAGCCAAAAGAAATTTTGAAAATATTTTCATAAATGAAAAAGATACAATATTTTTAGCATGTAGACCGTAGTCGTAAAAATCGAGGAAAATATAAGAAAACGTCTGAAAAATAAGAAATTTGTAACTTGTCAGATCTTGATCACTTTTTGACATACAGACTTTATGTTTATATCATTCTTTAGCATTTTATCTCCCCTTTCTATCCATCTGTCTAGTTTTTGATACACAAATTTTGGGGGTACTCATAGTTGCCCCAAACTCTACCCCACCCCAATTTTTTTACTTTTTTCATGTTCAAGCCCCTATAGAAAAATATTTTTAGTGACAACATATCAAATGTCACCATATAAACTGTGCAGAAATTAATACCAGGTAAAACCCAAAAGAAATTTTGAAAATATTTTCATAAATGAAAAAGATACAATATTTTTAGCATGTAGACCGTAGTCGTAAAAATCGAAGGAAATATATGAAACCGTCTGCACTGTAAGAATTTTGTAACTTATCAGATCTTGATCATTTTTCACATCATTCTTTAGCATTTTATTTTCTATCCATCCATCTAGTTTTTGATTTGAAAATTTTGTGGGAACTCATAGTTGCCTATCCACCCCACCACCTCCCAAACACATGCACAGCAGTACAACCACAACATAATAAATATTGCAACATGCATGGCTACAACAAGATTACAACAAGCCAGGCACACACAGAGGCAAACAGGCCGACGTTTCCTTTTCAAATATTTGGTGGCTCTGAAAAGAACCGTTTTTATGAATGTTTGAGTGTGTTGGGTCGACAGCGGATGATGGTCACGTTGAAGACGGCCGAAGCTTCCTAGATCGAATCCTCTTTCTCAACAGACTAGACTGAACAGTGCTGGGAGGACAGTTTGTGAAAATCTAGAGTACTTATTGTGTGTGGTACTCTGCAGTACACTTTGCCTTGTAATCCGACAGTGTGTGGTATCGTTCAAAGCAAGGCACTGCACACATTGGTAATGCACATTGTTTGCAACTAGTCTGAGTCTGGTGTCGCTTTACACTCCGATCTGAACAGACCACACAATCCGGACGTGAGGATTTTCCACCAGAGGTAGTGCTGGTGATGTTTGCCAAAAAATGTCTTTCGATCAGTCGACTTGGTGGTGGCTGGGATGACCTGCGACCAACTCGGGCAACTGATCGCACGTAGGTAGCGAGAAGCCCTCGTACAATATTCATACGAAATTTTGTTGGATCAAACTTTTGACCTGGGTGTAATTGACGATGTATGATGCTGGCGTTAACCACAGACACCTCCAGAAGGTACACAAAGAGCTTCTTCCACCACTTCTGCTGTCGATGCCTGCTCAAATTGTACCAAAGGAGCTGATCAGAGCGGTCAACACCTTGCATGTAACGACTGTACAGTTCTATTGCAGCCGGCTTGTCAACTTCACGCTTGTGATCAGTTGTGGATTTCGTGCGGGCAGTTTTTCGAAACATTAGAGTATTGTGAATAGATGAAATCAGGTTCACTTGCTTCCTGTCAAACCAAGAGATGTAAAGAAGACCATCACCATCTCTCTCTACCACAGCAGGACCTTCTTTCTTCAACTTGGTTTTCTTGATCTTTTCTGGCACTCCCATTCGATTTGTCCGCAGTGTTCCACAAGCACCCAGTTGGTTAGTTTTCAGCTCAAGAAACAGAGATGGTGAGCTGAAGTAATTGTCCATGTACACGTGGTGTCCTGTGTTATACAAGGGCTGGCACAAGCTAAGAACGACCTTCTTTGTCATGCCAACTTCCACCTCCGGCTTCCGACCAGTGTACATTTCTAAGTTCCACATATAACCGGTACTTGCATCTGACAAAGCCCATGCGTTTAGGCCCCATTTATGTGGCTTGTTTGGTTTATATACGCTCAGATTTGTGCGACCTTTGAAAGCAACCACACTTTCATCCACACTTACTTCACAATTTGGATGGTATGCAGATTTCCAGGTGGTATTGAGGTGAGTGAGCACAGGTCTGACTTTGTACAGACGGTCATAGGCCGGGTTGTCAGAAGGCAAGGAGTTGGCATTGTTGTTGAGGTGAAAATATGTCAGAATCAACTCAAACCTGTTACGTGTCATGATGGATCGAAGGCCAGGCATCTCCAAGATGTTGTCGGTCGTCCAGTAGTCTTCATAACTGGGCAGTTTGACTAGTCCCATGCTGAGGATAAGCGCCAAAAACGCCCGCATGTCACCCTCGCTTACATCAATCCATTTGTGGGCGCGCGCATGTGGTCGGAGATCTTTGCTTGCAATGCACTCGTTGGCAAAACGATTTGTTTCGCTGACCATATGGTCCAAAAAGTTGGGTGAGAAGAAGTTAAAAAAAATCTCAGATGCAGTCGAATCATTGTTGTGAACAAGCGGGCCCACGCGTTCCGTAAAGTTTTGCAACCAACTTTTGTCATAGGCCGACGCAACATCAAAGCCTAGTATGGTCGATGAGGCACTACTAACCCTAATTTCGTCCTCCGATTCGCCGGAAAAGTCCGATAAATCACTGGTATGAACGCTACTAATTGTTCCTCAAGTAGCCGTATCAAAGCCCTGAAAGTCTTCCGAGTCCGAATCTTCGAAAATTGCACGCAAAACGTCGTCTTTGCTCGCCATTACGATCGATAATAAGTCGTAAATAATCGCGATAAAATGTCCGACTTTCGTCTCAAATATCTCCGCAACCGTCCCACGTGTGTACATGCAACCAATGGGAAAATCGTAGCCAATTTATCGCCCTATCTAACGGTGCTTTTATTTACATAGGACGAGCGCTGGTTCCCTAACTTCCAGCCGTATTAGTAAGCCCACCTACGATGTCGCAAATTTGCGCCTATGGCGCGCGTGGCATGTTTTCCCATGTCGCAAAATTGCACCTCTGGCGGGCTAAGGGTTAACTGTAACACTTATACCTAATGCTGACTTAAAAGTCAAAATTCGAACAAATATCACATAGCAGCACATTATTGTTTTTCTTACAGCGCCAAAGTAAAATACATCAGAGAAGCAAAGTTCTGGGTTGACATGACTGACACAAACAAATAGAGATATAACACTGCATAGTAAGTGCCACTTACACCAACAGCAAAACCTAATGACGAAGGATAGTTATTGACTTACCTGTGACCTTGCAGGTCACTTCAGCATCAGGAGCACCTTTGGTGTCAAGCTCCATCACGACTGGTTGACGTACAGGTCTCAGACAAACCGAGTCCCACCGAACGTGCAAAGTACTTGCATCAATAAACAGGGCAGTGAACGGGGATCCTACCACAAAATTCAGACAGAACCAATGCAAAACAGACACAAAAGAACTATACCACACATCAACAATGAAAACTGTATTTAATTTTTCACAGCAATTAAAAATGATCTAAATATATGTCATCATCATCCTCTGTGGAAGGCTTCTCTCCGAAGCGTTTCCATTTCCACATTGCGCAACCAGTCATCTCTATTCTGGGCTCATCTCCAGACCATACGTAACCTGAAGTTCAGTGGGTACAGGTCAGCTTTCATTGTTCTTATTTATAAGTCATTGCTGGAGTAATGGATGCCCAAAAATAATAACCTGAATATTACCTCAAATTTCCTACACAGAACAGAGCAGCTAGCATGATATGAAGTCCCTTTCAGTTTTTCCATACAACACTTCTTTAAAATTTTCACTTCTTTAAACACTCACGGCTCTATTTGGTGTGCAATAAAGTCAACTCAGTTAAGTTCAAAAGAAAATCGCTTACCTACAATTATCGACATCAAAGACCAATTATAATTAGCCAATTCTAAAACCTTGCTTGGCCACTGGTGCAAAGTAAAGATTAAAAAGACTTGTTGCTCATGTACTCACCAGGAACTTTGGCACAGCTGTAAAAGAGGGAAATGTAGTGTGGTGTATTTTCAGTAGCAGTGAATGAGACTGTGTATATTCCATGTGACTTTGCCACAACTTGTGCCACTGGATGCGTTATCTGTCCTCTGACTTCTGCTGTCAAAAGCCCATCTCCTGCCATAGATGTATCGACTAGAAACAAATAATCACGAAAGGAATTAATTTGCAACTAAAACACAACTATTTTTTAAAAGATTAATTGTTCTGCCAAATTCTTTAGTTGTTTCAGATCTATGATCTCTCACTCACCAATCACAAGGTCTTCCTTTACCAAACTGTTAACACTTTCAAAAACTTGAAATCTCTCAAGTTCCTTCCAAACTACAGATGATGGAAGTAAAATGATAAAAAAATGTAATTATAGAATCAATTAAGTTTCTGTATCAGATGCAAAAGAATGCTCACCCTCAAAAGTAAAAGGTTGTCCAAGAATACCCTGCGGAAGTTTTCCAACACGAATCTGACTTGGATCAAATACTTCTGGAAAGAATGGACTTCCACTGATACCAACTTCAGCATACTTTACAATCACACGACATCGCCCTTAAAAATCATAAAGTGCCATGAAAAACACATCAACAAACCTACCAACAAAATAAACAAATGCTTTTGTGTTTTTAAGAAAAAAAGACAACCTTTTCTTACCTATTTCATTATTTCACAACAAATTCTTTTGATTGTACATGACACTGAAATTCAACACTGTCCAAAATGTGTCATCCTAATCTAATCTGATCTAATCTAATCTAAACTAAAGACCAAGAGAAAATGTAGACACCATAGAACTAGTTGCTAAAATGCAATAAGTCTGAGTTTTATCTGATTTAAAATTTAAAAAACAAATTAATTTAATTCCTAATGTAACCAGTGACAGATATCAGCATCCCTCTTTGTAATACCTGATTCAATAGGTGTGTAATCAACGCGGTATTTTGTTTTTGATGATCCCGACACTTTGCAGGGAATCTGTTGTCCTCTTGGTGCTAAAAATATATGCAGTTCTTTCAGTTAGACAAGATTCTGAGTTTTACATTTACTTATTAAGCAGTTGTCTCGTCCAATATCTCTCTGACAAGACTGAGTTTTACATTTACTTATTAAGCAGTTATCTCATCCAATATCTCCCTGCCCAAAAATAGAAATGCCCACATCCATCTCTGCAGATTCACTGAAGAAGATTCACAATCCTGCCTTCCAAGTTTTAATTAATTATTTACTTAATTACCTCCTTGAATTAATGACTGACATGTATTAACGTCACACAAGGCCAAATTTAAATCATGGCAGGTTTCCAGTTTAACTGCCAGCTAAAGCAAGCACTATTCTCAGCCTAGCAACTGGTATGTCTTAGAAAAGCTATCAGAAATGGAAACTATCACACAAAGGATTAAACGTCATTTGTGAACTGCCAGTCTGACATGCTTCTCTCAATTAGGCTAATTGTACATGCCATTTTCCCTTGGTGTGCTATTAAAATCATTCATTATAAATGCAAGTTTATTTAATTTTTTGAGAAGAAAGAAAACAAAAACAAGCTCACATGTTATTTCAACTTCAAGGTCAGCATCTCCCCCAACAGCCAACGTTGTAACATCAAATGACGTTGGAACGTTAGCCAGAACTCGTCCAAGTCCATCGCCACATGCGACGGCTTTTGTGCCATCAAGCACATTTACTGAAAACGGACTTCCTGGAAAAAGGCACTTCATTTAGACACAGCATTTTCATTTGCATTTCCAAATGCAGTCAGGTCACTGAGCCTTACTACCACTGATGAGCAACAGGATATAGAGTCTAAACTGAGCCAACAAAATTACTATTGCAATTATCGGTAAAAGCAGCATGAATGGAGAACAATATGTTTGAGAAAAGCTATCCGAAAATGGTATACTGTCAATATACTTCTTTCGTTTAGATCATCTGCATATGCTCCTTCTTGTTAGTGCCTCTTTAAAATCTATCATTGCAAATGCATGTTTTATCACACCTTCAAATTGTTATTCAACTATACAGTTACATTTAATTCTTTGTTACACTTAAAAGTTTTTGATTTAGAGTAGCCCAGTTCTGGAGAATAGAAAGACGATTTACCTGTTACCATGAAAGATGATTTACCTGTTACCATGTCTCCATTGAACCTGACATAAACGGTGTGAGTGTCAGGCACATGAGGCGTAAATGAAACATCAAACGTCGTATTTGCCATTGTCTTCACAGTGTTGGGAATTGTTTCACCCCGAACAGAAATAGAAATCTCTAGGTTGCCCATACCAGCATTGGCAGCACTGACTGTAAAGAAATTCAATCTTTACATCAATATAAAACTCAAGGAAAAAGCTAAAGTCTAAAAGCATTTTGACTGTGCAACATGCACAATATAAAATTCTGTTGTAAAATGTTGAAACAAGCAAACAGAACGGCTGACAATTAAATAAAATAACCAAACAAAACACACAGCATAACCAACAGCAGCATTATATGTAGGACAATATTCCCATATGGGCTTTGTAAGTTCCATATATGGTCTTATGTGGTAGAGTATATGAATCCCATATGGGGATTATCATATGGGCTTCATGTGTCCTAAATGTTATGCTGTTGCAGTTGAGGTGTAGAACTTTGTTCCAAAACCTCAGAGAATTTCTTTTAATTCACACTGCATTCATCTAATGTCTAAATTCAATGGAGAAAAGTTTGGTACTTGCAATTCAAAAAAAAATCCAGATAATCACTACATGAACTCTGTAAATGAAACTCACTGTTGAAATGTGATGGTTTGCCAAAGACAGCAGCTGTAACATTAGAGACGAGAACAAGAGACGCATCCCAGGCCTTTGCAACAAACGGACTTCCTCCAATTGGATCCTCAAAATAAGTCACCTCTATTACATAGTCACCTGAATAACATAGAGCACGTCACATAGCACTATGCGGAAGGAATTCACTACAGACTCTAACACTTGAATGGCATTAACAGTTTGGGAACGTCGTTGAAGAGTTTCTCTTGAACGGTTGCTATAAAAATGTGTGAATGCAATTACAAATTAACATGACCTTACTAAATGATATCATTGTCACCATCAGACACCAAAATGGCTCTGACGCTGAATTTCAACTTACTGGATTACAGCATTCAGTACACTGTCACTAAATACAAATTCAACCACAATGCATGACTTTTATATGCAAGTGCCTCCAAAGAGGTTCTTCCAAGTTGTTATCCCAGCCGCGTTCATAGTTGGCCCGCATCAAGTCCATGGTGGACATGATAACATTGCTGACAGGGATGTACATACACTCCTTAGCTATTAGCCATTTTACTGCATTACATTTCAGATAGATCCGGCTTATAATCACATTCATGTATCAAACACATAAAGAATTTAGTTTTTACAATTTTATAATTTTACACAAATTTTGTACTTGTATGACATGCATATTTATATGCCAAAATATTCACCATTTATGGTAGAAAGAGTGAAATTACCAGCTTTGCAAGGAGTGTAATCAACCATGAAGTTATCTGCAGATGAATCGTATACACGTGCAGGAACGTCACGACTGTCTGGACCTGAAAAACAAACGTTAGCCTTCGAAATCACGAAGTTAGTCAAAGCATGTAGTCCTGATTAAGTGAATGCAGATACCAATACCAACACACAATCTAAGGATGTACAGATATCAGTTCTGATATAGATGCAAACAGAAGGTCACTGCATGACAGTTCAATTGTCTGATCGTCATGATGGAGTACTCCTACACTGCTTTTCTTCACTAACAAAAATTCTAAATTCTTATTCACAGGCACGTCGTTCAGGCAAAACTGCTCAAGCAAAGACTGGTTCACATTAGATTATACAGTTTAAGTTTCACAGGGCAGGCAAGAAATGTCTTGGTGTTGTAACAGATTGGATTTCCTCACTACGCTACCAAATATCAGAGGATAAACCAGCTTAAAGCCTTTTCACACATTCAAATACTGCAGGGAGAGATTATTTCAATTTATAATCTGATAGAAAGTTACCTGTAACTCAACAGATGTAACTAAATGACTTAAGTGTAACTAAATGACTTAGGGCTACTGACAAACAGACAGACAAGATAGACAGTTAACCTTGGAAATCACAAAGCCAGTCAAAACATGTCGATCTGACAGACAGGCAAAACTGACCGACAGGCTAATTGACTGACCTGTGATTCTGACACCAATGTCTCGGATGGATGCTCCTGGACCAAGGACACAAAAAGTAGCAACCTGATTGCATCTGACAAGTCCAACTCCATCTCCCATGACGGAAGCTTTCATTGGATCTGTCACCATGATCAAGAATGGACTCCCTGGAATACAAACAAACAGCTGCATCCCTGTACAAACTAGCTCAACACAGAACTTACAGTAATTATATAAAATCTTTAAAAGTCAGTACATACCCAAAAACTGCCAACGACAGAAACAATAACAAAAGGCCAAAGACGTGATAGCAGGATTTGATACAAATTACACTACTGAGAACTGCTCTGTTTGCATGTGAGGCTGAAGGAAGCAGGCAGAAAAGATGCAAGACTTTCAAACGTATTGCTAAAGAAGAATAACCCATCTGAACTGAACACGGAAGATATCACACTCTGACATAAGACGATGATTTATCTAACGATCTAATTCAGATGAGCAGCAGGCAGACGCTTGGTCTCTTTGGACATATATGAAAAAACAGCAGGAAGATTGCAAGTATGGTGTTTAGACTGTGGAGGATTTGGAAAGAGATAAAGATCCTGATTGAGTATTTCTCAGTAATATCGAAGACTGATATGGAAAGAGTACAAAATGGATAATCATTAAACGAAGTCGGTTGAGTGCTATCAGGCTGAAGTTGTACCAAAAGACTTCCTAGTGACAGTAAAACAGTGACAACACCATATTGTTGTGAATAAGATCATGTTAGCTATCCATATGCCATCAGGAAAGACTGATATATCTACTGTCATACAGAAAGGGGTACTAACCTGTGACGGTCTCCTTGTTGTACAAGACATTTGCCCTGTGTGGGCCGCATTCCATCGGAATGAATGTGACATCAAATGTGCCAAGACCCATTTGAATGATGTTGCTAGGAATTGGCATTCCAGATGGTCGACACACTGTTATCTCTAGTGCTCCATCACCCGCACCTTTTGCATCAACTATAGCAAACAAAACAAGAAGTTTAACTTTAATATCCACATATAAGTGTGTTCATTCACTCATTCATTTGTCCATCCATCCATCCATCCATCCATAAATCCATCCATACATACATACATATATACATACATACATACATACAGACATTCATACATTTGTTCATTAGCAGATTGATTTGACTAGTTACCAAATATAAAGTATTTATACCATTTACTCTGTTATGGTTTTTAACAAAAATAAGAAAATTCACAAGAATTTATTCTTCTAAATAAATAAAAAAGCTTAAACTTTACTTAAGCAAATTTTACAAAATTAACATTTGTCTCTCATATTTTTTGTAGCCAAATCACATTTTCAAACATTATTGCTGGCATTACTTACTTGAGAAATTTGACTGAACTCCAACATGGCTTAAGGGAATGTGGTTCACTTTAACTTTAGACACGTCCCATCCTTTGGCGATAACTGGACAGGAAGGCAGAGTCTGGCCAAAGTAGACGATGTTGATGCAATAGTCACCTAACAACATATGATGAGTCTCATTTAAGTAAATGTACTCTTTATTTTGATCGGCTCCCGAAGACAAGAACCACTGGAGGACCACAATGAATACGCCCTCGAAAGACTGAAGACCATTCAGCCAAACTAGGACCACATGGACTATAGTCGTGGAGGATTTGACAGCTCTAAATTTTGGCCTTCAAGCAGTACGGAAGAAGGTCCAGGGCAGAACATTTTGGTGTTGCATCTCCGACACAGCTATGCTCAGATGAGTTTGCCACCTGAGAGATTCTTTATTAATGCGCAGGTTTATCAATAAAAATTGCATCTATTAACATGATAAACACGTAGAACAGGTGTTGCTCATGCTTTGAAAACAGGCAGCAGTTTGGAAACATGTTGTGCAACATGGGTATGTAATGCACTCTGAGATTTAGGCCTACATAGGCATATTTTAAAATTAATTGAAAATAGCTGACCTGAAACTGACGGAGTATACTCCACTCGGAAGTTGTTTGGACCTGTCTCTGTGATTCGTGAAGTGACATCCCTGTCATTAGGTCCTGAAAAAGATTAGATAATTTTTAAAAATAAACACAGGTCAGAGACGACGGCAGATTGTTTGTCATCGATTCAAGATAGCTACAGCATTAGCAGCACTTTCACAAAAACATCATCCAGTTCATACAGACTTATCACTTCTACAGTAATATTCGATAAACATACTTGCAAAAACACTGGACTAATTAATATCAACACACTAAGAAACATGTTACCATTCATTGTGTTCCACAAATTCAAAGAAAATCAATAAAAAAGACACTAGTTTTCACATTGTTTTACTGCTACACTTGTGCTGTTTTAAAAGAAACAAACTGAATTTACCAAAACTACACCAAACAAAAGTGGAAGATGGCGCTAGTTACCTGTGATCTGGACTTCGATGTCCTTGAGTTGGGCACAAGGTGCCGAAATACTGAATGATGCGGGTTGGTTGCACTTGACCAAACCAAGTCCATCCCCTCTTATTACAACTCGGTTGACATCTGTCACAGAGAACTGGAATGGATTTCCTAGATTTAAACAGTAACAAAAAACAATAAGACATAACAGAACCACAAAACACAGTCAGAGAATAATTCTGTTGTTACTTTTGTTACCAGCATTCATCATTAACCTAATCTAATCTAATGACTTCTATAGCACTGTTTTCATAATGCCCAAGGCATCAGTTGATGATTGCTTCAAGTCAAAACTGCCGTCAAAATCATAATCCGTTGGAGAAGTCAGGTCAAATTCTGATAGGTCAAAGTAACCAGAAGCCAGGCTACGGTGGGTAAGCAAGTTGAAAGAGAAGTGTCTTTATTTTAGGCCTGAACAACATCAAGGAACTGCCAGAATGAAATGAACTGGGCAGTGAATTCCAAAGCTTTGGACCAAATGCCAAGAAGGCCCGAGAGCCGAACACTGTGCAGGTAAAGAGCACAGTGTCCATCAGTTATTGCTATCAGTTATACTTGGATGACATCTGTCACAAAGAACTGGAACGGATTTCCTAGATTTAAAAAGTAAAACAAAACAATACAACATACCAGAACCACAAAACACAGTCAGAGAATAATCTGTTGTTATTAACGATAAACTCATAATTTTATTACATAACAGATGAAAAATCATTTAGATAAACACCATAAGTTCCATACACTAAGTAACCAGGATAGCGTTCCATACATGTCTGAAGAATATTAATTAACACAGTACCTGGTACATTCTCTCGGTTGAATGTAACATTAACACGGTGCTGGCCACATTCAACAGGAACACACACCACTTCAAAGCGACCAGACCCTAATGGGGTCACGTTGTTTTGTATGTTCTGCCCAGATGGACCGGAAATTCCAATCTCCATAGTCCCTTCTCCGGCATCATTAACATCCACTTTTAACATAAATTTAGAAACAAACAAAGTTTAATTGTAACTGCAAATTTATGTAGAGCTACTTCAAAAGAAACTTCTCAGAGGTGTTTCACTATCAAACATTGTACCAAAAAATGTCACGAGCCAAGTGACTTAGGCACAGAGTGACTTAGGTCCTACTCAGGAACCAAACAATATCATACAGTATCATGTCTAGTGTGCCACTTACACCTGTAATGACCAAGAGCACATGGTGAGCAAAAAACATGGGCAACCTGTTAATAGCGACATCATACATAAATTTCAAAAAAGTTCTTATTTATTTGAACAGATTCATACCCACACCTCAGATTCACATTTGATGACTTTAAGCATGTAATAAGTGTTTTAAATAAATAAATACAGGAAGCAGAAAAACCAGTAATGACTCACAGAAAAAACTTGATGGGATTCCAACACGTCCTTGGCAGATTTGGCTGACTAAGACTTTCGAAGGATCCCAGACCTTTGGAGAGAAAGGACTCCCCGGCAACGGTTGTCCAAAGTACAAAACATTTATGCAATAGTCACCTAAAATCAACCAGTTCACTCAACAGTTATCTTATGAACAGTGCTATTTTTAACAGAATCTATATTTAAAACTGCAATAAATGTCCAACTTCTGAAGAATACTGGGATTGAAGGAAGTACATATAAACTAAGCTTGTATATTTGTTTTTCACACCTCATATTTAAACATACACTCACACAAATACAAATGTTTTTAATACTGCCCTCCTTCCAAATTTCGGAAGTGTACACATTACCATACAACAGAGCATCGATAGCACTAAGCAGTTGAGCATGGAGTTGCTTAAGGTCCCTACACAGTAACCTTCTCGAAGAAGGCTCAAACCCGTACTCTCTGTGTCACAAGCCAAGCACTCTCTCCAATCGACTTCTGTGCCCCCACACATACACTCATACTGCTGAACAAAACAAATTAAACAGCCATGACTTATTTTAGGAAGAGTTAAAGTTATCAACCATACCATCACTGGAAAATGAATCAATCCTCAATGTTAAAGCACCATACATAGCGTAGAGAATGCCTCTGACTTGTGTTTCTTGACATGATATGATTACGTTTACAGTTACACAGCAATCTTTATGTGATCTCTTCGAATTGGCAGAACTGTTGTTAATAAGTTTGGTTTAATACAGATCAACAAAACAAATGCTGATGTAACAAATTTTTGTTAATCCAACCTGGAGTGTTTGGTGTATAATCCACTTTAAAAACATTTGGTCCAACTTCAGTAATTTTTGGCAAGACGTCCTTTGAACCAGGACCTACAAGCATGAAAAGAAAATTTCTTGTTAGAACAAAATACTTTGGACACAAAAATTTTTCAAAGAGGTAAGTTGAAGATAATGCTTAGAATCTTTTGTATTTGATTTATTAGACAAAGGTTAACATGATTAAGTAACAGAATTTTTTTAAAAGGACAAAGTCAAGTACTCAAATAAACATCACTTTGGATTTATCAATAATAAATTACTCTCAATTTATTTTGTAAAAATTCTGATCACTGAGCAGCAATGTTGCATTCTAGTACTTCATGATAAGACATAGACAGTATTGCTGCATTAAAACAAATTCCCTCACTGTCTTTCCTTTCAATCCTGTTGTAGAAAAATATGTTTGGCAAAAATAATTTTACCCAAACTTTTAGCTCATCATAATTCTGATATCATTATGATACCAGCTAATTCTACAGACACAACTTCTATAAGTCATATTTCCGGCATGAGACTTTCCAACCTTACACTCAAGTGACAAATAATCTTTAAGTATGACATAGAAAAGATCAGACAGAAGACTAACTAAGCCATAACGATGATGTCAGTGTCATTTGTGGAGACTTTTCAACCACCAGAAAGAACACCATTACACACAAGTGACGAATAATCGTTAACTGTCAATAGAACAGATCCAACGCAGGCTAACCCATGATGCTGAAGTCAACGTCATTGATGGAGGCGCCTGGAGCCGTGACAGTGAACGAAGTCATCTGGTTGCATCGAACCAGACCAAGACCATCTCCTCGGGCAAAAGCCTTGGAAGGATCAGTCACAAGGAACTGGAAAGGACTGCCTAATCACAAAGAAAGATTAAATTCCAAATATCAAAAACATCAGCACACATATACAAATGTACCACAGTGGCCAGCTTAATATTGCAATACTATCTTGTACGTTAACATTTTACTAGTTAATTAACTTTTATATATATAAGTAAGACTAAAGCTTGTATATTTATTATTTATACCTCATATTTAAACATATACACACATAAATACAAAGATGACTGTATTTTATATTGCCCTCCTTCCAAATCTCAGAAGGGCACACATGTCCACACGACAGATGGCGCTAAGCATTCGTGTCAGAACGATTTGCTCAAGGTCCCTAAAGAGTAACCTTCTCGAGGGAGGCTGTTAAACCATGCTTGATTTAAAATGAAATTTCAGTGGAACCTCTTTAAGATGTTAGCAATGGGAGCCACTGGACAGTGTTAGAATGAGGGAAGTTGGACTGAATTTGTCAGCCATGTCCAGGCCACAAAATTCATGATAATCAAGTCACATGCAATAATACGAACTTTACCAAACTTTGTTCTTGAATACAAAACTGATATTTATACCATTTCTCAGGAGAAATCTTGTAAAATATGCTATATAAATGCTCCAAATGCATTTGAAATAAAGATGAACAAAGGCGCTTTAGTTACCGTAGACACTGTCCTTGTTGAAAAGAACATTTGCACGATGTTGGCCGCTCTCAACGGGGACATACGATACAAGGAAGAGTCCAGGACCAAGAGCACTGACATTGTTCGAGATGTTCTGATTTGACGGACCACAGATGGCAATCTCCAGTGTTCCATCACCCGCAGATTTCACATCGACTGCAAGAAAGAAATTAATCATCTTAAATCTGAAGGCATTTCTGACAACAGCAAAAGCTTAAAGGAAGTAATTAACGTCTCTCTTTACCTCTTCCTACAACCATCGACCTGACCCCTCAGAATTTTGACCCAATGCAGAAAATGATCCAAGTGGTATATAATCAGGCCCCGTCAGCAGCTTTTCTAAGCAGCTGTTTTTTTTGGCAATTTACATTACACTAGATTATATTATTATTGCGTCAGTCTCCCACTACTAACAGTTACCTGAAACTATTACAGTTTCTTTCAACCTACTTTAGACTTACCCACTTCTAAGTCTACCTGTATGTATGTATATAATATATACACACATATACAACAACGTATCTGGTATGCATATGAAGTATTTTAGTATACACTTCAAATAATTCTGCATATCAAGAGGTGAATTTTAATAGAGAAATCTTACTGTTGAACATTGACTGGCAGCCAACACGTCCAGATGTAACATTTGACACAACGACCTTAGAGACATCCCAAGCCTTGGCCGTGATTGGACTGGCAGGAATAGGAAGACCAAAGCAACTGATCTCAATGATGTAATCCCCTAAAAATCAACAAATAAGCATTTTCTCCTAATTCATCAAAGACAAATGTAACAATTATAAAGTTTTAAAGACAATTACAGCCATCCATGTTATGCTGAACTTATTTAAAAGTGATACCATTTATGGATAAAAAGTGAATCACAGCACTTGGGTTCTCTCTAACGCTAATATCTGCTGACAAAAGAGAAAGATGCCGTCTTTTCCAGCACCTATCAGCTGTCATAAAACGCTTTAATGCTGTCGCCTTTTGCAGCACTTTCTCTATGCCACGACTTGACAAGATTTAGTCAACCCAATCATTTTATTTCCTGGGAACCTCTTTTACAAGTCCCAAGGGATTATAGGTACCTCAGGCAAATTTAATCAGTTTGAAAACAAAAACTCCATACGAATTTCAATTTCATATTCTATGTTTTAGCAGCAACATGCACAATATAATGCAAAGTGCTAAAACACTGAAAGTGTTAAGTAACACTTGCCAGCCACAGTGGGAGAGTAATCGACTTTGAAGTTTCCTGATCCACTGTCAGTGACACGACATGAGATGTCTTTGTTTCCTGGACCTAAACCAGTAACAGAAAAGCTGAATACTTGCAGTATTTTACAAATTATGTGCATTTTGGTATTTTTTAAATTACGTGCACAAGCAGAATTACATCAAGTAATGACAAAGCATTGCAAATTTAGAAGTATGCCACAGAATTTGATCCCTGAGCACAGTGGTGAACTGCTACTGCTTGGCCACTCAGATATCTAATCGTAAAACAACTTCCTACCGTAAATTCTACCAATCCACATTCTATGACATGACTCCAAGACAAAAGTTTATGTGTGCAGCATGGTAGTCTGTTGGTAACATGTTTGGACAATAATCATGCGGTTGTGGGTTCGACTCCATGTAACGACCCTGGGCAAGTAGTTTTCACACACCATGCCTGTCACCGAGCAGTATACTTTGGCACCAGCGTAAGCTGAGCAAGTCCTGAGATGCACTGGCCCCATGTCCAGGACCTTGGGATTTGTCCATTGCCGGCTCAAGGGCCAAGAAAATGAGATGAGCGCCTTCCCTACATCTCACTTGTGGGATATGGGATACTTTACTCAGATAGTCCATGGAAGTAAAAAGAACATTTAAGATATACAAAATTATGACCAAAAACTTAAAATCTGACACAGGAAACTTAATGAAGCCAAAGAAATGGTAACCTTGAATCAGAACATCCAGGTCTTTAGTCGTAGCTCCCTGGGCCAACACAACGAATGATGTCTGCTGGTTGCATTTCACAAACCCCAGACCGTCTCCTCTCGCAGTCACTTTGCTTGGATCATTCACCATGAACTGGAAAGGACTTCCTGTGAAAACAGAATTTCAGCATGCAAATAACTGGACTGCTAGTATAGTGCCACTCAAAACGAAAATTAAATTAACTAAAATAACAGTACACAGCTACAATCCTTGTCTTTAAAACCAAGTCAGTCTCATAAACTTAAAAAAAAACTTTATAAAATAAGAGACCAAACTCAAGAGACAGGTCACTTGAATGCGGTTTATTTTAAGAAATGATCTGAACAATTTTAGAAAAACTACAATCCCTAGCTCAAAGCTGTCTACTAAGAACTCATATCTTGATCCTTTACATTCATTACAAAATAAAATAATTTTAAACTATCCAAATAACTTGGTTTAATTGACAACCAGACCTGTTGCAATTAAAATCATATATAAAATCATCACAGTCATTTACATTACCATTTACGTTTTCTCCATTGAATGTGACATTGGCTCGATGTATTCCATTTTCCGTTGGCACACAGGTGACAAGGTAATATCCAGGACCGAGGGTCGTAACACTGTTAGAAATGTTGTTGCCTGTAGGGCCTGTTATGCCAATCTCCAGCATTCCCTCTCCTGCATCTTTAGCACTGACTGTTTTAACAAAAAACACATTTAGAAACCAAAAACCCAAATCTAGAACATATTTGGGCATTTAATACTACTATTGATACAATAATTTAATTTTTATTCAGCATCAAAATTTGGTGTGCAAACAAAATTCGCCTGCCTTGACAAGGTAGGTTATGTGATGGCAGCAGGGGAAAGAAACAGGATAGAAAGGCAAACAGAAAAGAGTTCAGCCTATTCTTGATGAACTTAATTTCCTACCACTGTCCAAGAAAAAACAGATTTAAATTGCATCTATATAAACTTATTGTTAAATAATAACAAATGATACAAATAACAACCCCAAATAAGCCATGAGACTGTAAAAGTCACAGAAATGTACGATTAGTGGTCGCCTACTTTTGAATGTAGACTCATAGCCAACTCGTCCAGCACATAAATCAGAAACTGTGACTTTTGATGTGTCCCAGGCCTTGGAAACAAAAGGACTGCCCGGAATCTGCTGGCAAAAATAAGTGACCTCAATGACGTATTCTCCTAAAATAAACAAGCAACAATGAATCGTCAGTTTCTCTTCTCAGTAGTCGATATGTATCGTCAGATGATGAAATATGAATCCAAGATTAACAGTTTCATTAACTTGATGAAATAATTAAAACAAATATACTTAAATGACGGATACTGACCTGGAAACACAGGAGTATATTCAACCTTGATATTTCCATTGCCACTGTCAACCACTCGAGTCGCGACGTCCTTCGATCCTGGACCTGCATGAATCAAATGTGCAACGGACTGAGAAATTAAAATTTTCAGAGAGTTTTAATTAACTTTTATCTACAAGGATCTAACAGATACGATCAAACAATTTTGTCTATCAGTTATACACCATCGTAGCCCAAGGCCTTTCATTAGACCTCGGTCAATGCAAATGCAACGCCCAACCTCGAAGCATGCACAACATAAGCCTACTAATTCACAGTTGTGATTATAATACAAAAAAGGAGAAATACATATTAATAATTATTAAATTCAAACTTTCTTCAAAATCTGAGGCCTCTTCTCTACGTGAAGCCTGGGCCAAATGCTGAAGCCCCTCCTCTGATAGGCCCTGCTGCCCCTTCTCTGATAGGCCCTTCCGTACCCTATTATGTATATGAAAATATCTGTACAGCAACTTTTCAGAACCTGTTCAAGGCACAGAGTGTAGAGGCCACAACACTGATTTTCCCCTGTAACTTTACAGTGGTAGTTTTTTCTTCTGAGTGAAAGCTTACAATGCATTAACAGCATTTGCTTTCAAATGTCAACAACTTTTGATGGTCCTATTAAAATTCAGAGAGACCACTCAACACAGACTTCACACTCAGTTGAGAAATTCTTTCACAAGAGTACATTATTCACTAAGGTTTTTCTGTTTGCTTAAAACAAATAAAACATCCAAGTACTGTAGCAATAGAACTGTAGGGCCCTGCTATATGGTATTACAACCCATTTTTAAGGCTGACACGACTTGATCAGGAGAAAGGTAAATTTACCAATAATGTTGATCTTAAAGTCTTTGCCCTGTGCCCCTGGAGCCGTCACAAAGAATGCTGTTGGATGACCACACGGTATGATGCCAAGGCCATCTCCTCTTGCCGAAGCTTTGCTGGTGTCGATAACATTAAAACGGACAGGGCTTCCTAAAAATAAAGATACATTCATAAAGCAAGGTATCACAAACACAACACTTAATTAATTCTTTCCAGTTTAACCTCAGTCTGCCATATCTTGTCACACAATCATTAAGTTTCTCTTAAAGGGGCGATATGGTGATTACAAGTACAGTTACAATCATACCTTAAACATCAACTGAGGTAATGGAATGCACTTACGAAAGCAAGGACCACTCCTCAAGGCATCACTTCTAGTCACTACTTCATATGGTCTGCATGCATACTGGAAGTGCTTGGTATTACCATAAGTGTAATTGTATTGTACTGTATTTGTTAATTTATACAGGATCTCTTACAGAACAGATTATATCACCAGAGCCCTGACGAAATAGCTGAGTTTTAAGGCAAAGAGTTGCGACAGTCCTAAATTTTCAAGACCGGTGCTTACAAACTGCCCTGAACAGGAAGTTTAAGAAGTGTATTCAAGCAAGACATTGACTGAACTAAAGTTCCTGTCATTCTGTTCCACAATTCAGCTCGGTATGAGGATCACATTACCTACAAACACAATAGGTTCTCAGCACCTCAGCAAGGTTCTAGAAAAAATTTCCAAATATACACATATACAAGCACACTTCACTGGCATCTTAAATCAATGAAAGTAGACCAAATGAAGTTTTACAGCCAATCCTTAAATCAGAAATGCAACCTTGTAAAGATAATAACCTGAAATCGGCAGGCCGTTGAAAGTGGCCATAATCTGATGCTGACCACATTGAACAGGAACAAAGACCACAGAGTAGGAGTCACTGCCGACCGTTCTCACTTGATTCGGAAGCAAAGTTCCTGACGGTCCAGTCACACAGAATTCCAGCTCCCCCTCCCCTGCTGCGTTCATATCCACTGGAAATTGTCAGAAATGGACACACTCAGAAACATGCACAATTAACGTAATGTAAACAGCGTACTATATCATTATTACATTTTAAACCTAAGATATAAAGGATTAATCATGAATTAAAAAACTGTCAGAAGACTATTGAGCAACTTTACCGCAATTCCCAAGGTTCATAAAGGTAATCCAGATCACACTAAAGAAAATAAATATGTAGCAGTAAAATTATCAGAGACTGGGACAGTTATGCAAAGCTGAATGAGCAAAATAAGAACTGCATCATCCGTAAAAACTAATGTGCCTTTAGTCGATTAGTCAGGAATTACCTGTTAGTTTGGTCTCATGGCAGACCAGAGCATCACAGATATCATGAAGTTTGATCTTGGAGATATCATAGGCACTGATGTGCAGGGGACTGAAACAAACTGGTGAGCAGTCTCCGTAACTGACATCGATCGTAAATGGTCCTAAGCCGCAACAATAAAAACGATGATACACACTAAACTCAAATGATCAATAATTTTCATGAATAATCTGTTATAAAAGTAAAGCAAGGTCAGATGAAGTCCCACTAGTGGACGCGTCCACACCTTTAACGAAAAAGTTAGAAGAAATTGGTTGCTGACGAGGATAACATGCAGAGGCTTGGGCAATTGAAACCCAGGTCACGTTATGTTAGTTATCCACACTGAAACAAAGCAAAGCATTCATTTCCTTCCCTTAGCTTCTTCAGCAGACAAGGGATGAACCTCAAGTACCAGGACATGGAGCCAATGCGGATGAGCCCAAAGGTCCAGGATTTAGGTCAGTGCATTGCTGATCCCAGTACCAATTCTACTACTTTGTGCACATAATTTGCTCATATTCATCACAGTCCATGCATCTGGTCCATTGCACATTTTCAACTACACTACAAGGTAAAATATTGGTAATGTACGTATGCATGGATGTATCTGGCTATTTATAAAGCTCCTTTTGATATATGAGGTTACTGAGCCATGATCATCTTTGGTAATTTAATAAACTCATTGCTAACAAGGAACGAGATTAATCTTTACTGTCAAGAAAAGCAATACAACTCACCAACTTCTGCAGGAGTGAAATCCAAGCTGTATATTTTGCTTCTTGAACTTCCATTGATTCGACATGGTACGTCTTTACCCGAAGGTGCTGCATTATTCAAACAACATTTCAAGTCACCATAAATGCTTATATTCCACAAGCATAACTGACAAAAACTAATAATTTCAAGTAATTACATACAAATTATATTGTAAAAAAACAAAAGACGTCCAAGTAAAGTCACGTTCTGTTAGAGGAAACCACGAAGGCAGCCTAACAGCCTAACCTGACATTATACTAATATAAATGAGAAAAAACTAAAAGCATGCTGAACTGCAATAAATAAAGAAAAAATTACCAATAACAAAATTACTAATTTAGAAATGTTTCTGTCACTCCTGAGTAAAATGAATAAAAGACATCAGGAAAACATAGGTAAACTGAAAGGGCATTCTGCAACCACAGACCATATTCCAATGATTCACAAACTATGCGAAAAACAATTGTGCAAGATAATGATTAAGATCACTAAAACGCTCACATGCAAATATATAAACAAGAAATATTAGCACTCCAACAAAATAAAGAACAAAACTTACTGAAACGGTCACACAAATTCAATCATTCATCAATTGGACATTAGTTGTATATCTAGTTTCAGTAATAGCAATGAATTCTAGGAAGACATTTAAAAATTATGAGATTAAATAAGTATGCTAATAAAGCTCACAAGTTACACTGGCTTTCAACTGTGCATCGCCGGCCAACTGTGTATTGACGTTTACAGTCACTGGTCTTCCAACAGGTACAATGCGTGCCAAATCGCCCTGAAGTTTCACCTGGGACACATCGTAAACGGGAACCATAATTGGCCCACCTAAAAAACAAGAATAAAGAAATCCTTTAATAAAACCATAAATGCTACTCCAATCTATTTCAAGCAATGGATTAAATTTAATCACTGAAACACTTCTGTTTGCTTCACTTTTGTGCGAAGAATGATGATTTTGGAAGAATGAGCAAACAAGGCAGTCAGACTTTCATTGTGCTTTGTACTAGGATGGTATTAGCTCCCTGGTATCACTGGTGGCTGGTCTCAGCCCTTGTAATTCACCGCCCATTTCTGTGCATCACTTATGATGATCAGGTGTAAACGTAAGACTCGTCTGTTTCAACTTGCTTACCCAGTACGGCCTAACAACTCCTGGTTTCCCTCACTTGTCACATTTAGACTATAGTTTCACTTAAACTTAGTGTATTATGATAATAGCACTACAGAATTCACAAGATTAAAAAGAAGGCAAACACTTAAATCCTACGTCTGTTCAGTATAGCTGACAGGAACTTTCTAGTCAGTTAGTAAAGGTAAAGGTAACACCCTTGTTTACACGCCTCTGTTTAAATTCACTGTCCATATCAGCCTTGTACCAAAAGCACAAAACCACCATCCAAACAGAAGTTGAATAATAAATAACTTGTTGACAGAGAAAACGGACAACAGATCACATGCAGAAAATAATGTTAACAGAGATTTTAGACTAAGAAAACTAACGCTTGATGAGCTCTCCATTGAACTTGATCTCAACACTGTATGATTTTGCTTCTTCCGGAACAAACGACACAGAGAATTTCCCTTTGGAAATCATCTGAGCAGAGTTTGGAACAGATCCATTATCGACTGTTATTTCAATCTGTCCTTCACCCGCTTGCGTTGCATCGACTGTTTTCACAAGAAATTACAAATGTCTGTAAAAATAAACTCTAAGAATTCATTTAGCAAAGAACAGTCTTGAATCATAACAATAATAAAGATCACAATTGAACCCTGAAGGCTTCAACATGTTTCTTTCACATCTTCTGATCTTTTCTGCGATCAACTAAAATTATAATTTTAATATTCCTGTATCCTTTGGAATAAATAATATATGATAAATTCAGAACATTATGTTTGCATTAGAGATAAAGGGAGATGAGGGTTTCATAGGGTCCATAGTGATCCTGTGCACAACTGATATTTCCTAGAAAAATGTATATAGTTAATTATAAACCCTACTGTCATTATCATCATCTAAACGATTCTGAATCTATTAAACAGTTGGGCTAAAACATCATGTTTTCATAGCTCAATCAGAAAGCAGAAGACAGAAGCGTTCTTTGACTAACTTGTGAATTCAATGGATTTTCCGACGCATCCTGGTCGAATAGGACTCACTGTGATCAGACTACCGTTGTATGCTCTGCTCGTGAATGGACTTCCCGGCACAAGTAAACACCCGTACAGGACTTCAATTGTGTAATTACCTAAAACACAACATTTGCTGGCTGAATAAACAATCAAAAACAGGATTTAGTTCAATTTATAAATACAGAATTATCAAACCATCGCACAATGGTGTATCTGCTGCAAGAAGACCTTGATAGTTTTGGGACTGACCCTTGACCAAGAAAAGAATTTCAAATCAAGTTCCCTTCAAAGACAAAAAGACACCTTTAACAAGGAAACACATCATAGATCACAAACAAAGCAAGTTAACCTGTCAAAACAAAGTGAAATTATGCTTTACCTTTGTTAAGAGTGAGTGATCATGTCCCGTCATTTTAGACATAAATGAATGGTAAACAGTAACGACAGTCAACCAAGAAACTAAAACTGTCTTTCCTTCAGAACTCATTTCCACACATACAACACTTACCAACTTCTGGTGGAATGTATTCCACACGGAAGACACCATTCAGCTGAGGAATCACATGAGACTGAATCATTCGATGAGATGGAGCTGAACAAAGAAGAAATAACATCATGCAACACGTCACGTCCAAAAATGTTTACTACTAGGTCAAAATACAACAAACCAATCTGAAATAATGGTACAATAAAATGAATAAATTAAATTATCTATCCAACAGTTTATCTCAAGTGGTGCTTTATAAACGTCTGGGTAGAAAAACTTACAGTACAAGCCCATTGAAGATCAATGAATAAAATGAATAATAGATTAAAGACAATTGCAAAAAATATAAACGGGCAAACATAAGTCGGTCTAAAGTCTAAGATGCTGAGACTATGAATAAGCCAACAGTTAATGCCTCTGAAGTTCTGAAAACTGTGGAAACTTACACGTGATGTTGACAACGACATCTACATCTGACGATCCTGTCTTCACCTCAAAGCAGGTGACCACACCAACCGGAACGAGATGTAGGCCCTTGCCAGATACAATCACGTGATCTGCGTTCTGTACATCCACCACCCAAGGACTTCCTAAACGGAATCAGCCCAATATGATATTACTTTCCACATCTATATATATATATAATAAATATATATAAAACAAATTAGCATTTATTATTATCATTACTTTTTCTGTTGTTATCATTATTATTATAATTATGATAAGATTTTGTAACATACACTAAGTCATACAAAAAGGAGGCTTTGCAGAAGCAGTAAGTGCTAGTGTGTATGAAGATACAGTATCTGGACATTAATATAGCAGATCCTAAGCAGGCAAGCAACAACATCTGATATACGAATGCATTAGAAGTAATTGCTATAGATATCATTAGATGATGATGATGATGATGATGATGATGATGATGATGAGTTCTCTGCCTGAAGGTAGGCTCATTGGCTTTTATGCCATCCGGGGATGAGATGAGTGAGGCAGATTCCTATTGCCTTCCTCAGAGACAGTTGTGGGTAAGCAACTTGTTCAAGGTTGCCACACAGTGGCTTGAGGCAGATTCGAACCCATGATCCTCCGCTTTCAAGGCACCGACCATACCACTACACCACCACATCCCACTGATAAGTAAATTAGATAAAGTAAAATATTTAGTCGTGCTTCAGAGACGTGGAGTTGGTAACCAGGCAGGCTGATGATGCGTTGATCATTCAAAAGCCCGATCTGTTTCAACTTGGTTACACACCATAGCCTAATGTTGGATTTCCCTAACCAATCCGATTTGATTGGGCCTCCCCAACAGATTATGAATTTTACTATGGTGTGACTTGAAGTGACCATCAACAGCTGCCCTGTGCTTTATAATAACAGCACTGTACAAGTCACTAGATTAGATCTGACAACCGTCAACTGTTTAAAAGTTAACTCCTTTTAGGTTGGGTAATAAAATTCCCTTGAGACGACTCCATGTTCTGCCTTACCTGGTACTTCATGGCAGTTAAATCTCAGATGAATGCGGTGGGGCAGAGGTTCACGAGGAACGAATGATGCATGAAATCTCTTGTTGCCGCGGTTCTGAACTGAACAAGGAACCGTTCCCTCGTTGATCATGATTTCCAGGTCACCGTGACCAGCCTGTGATGCATCAACTGTCAGTAAGCAAAACATCTGTTACTAAGCTTTAAGTAGCACTTCCAGAAAATGCCTCTCCTTTCCCTGATTGACTAATAAATGTACATTACTGTTGATTGATATAGGTAGGTGTAGGTTGTTCATAAGAAATGCAGCATTTTGTGTTGCGTCTGTACAAAGTATGCATTCCGAAATCGCACAGATATGTTCACTTTGTGCATATATAAGAAATATAGTGAGCATCTGGACACATCTAATCTAATTAAATCAATGACTTAATTTAAGGTTAAACTGTAAGGCAAGGTAAGGTAAAGATAGGGTAATACAATCTCAGATAAGGTACTGTAACACTGGTAATATGAAGTAAAGTAAGGTAGGTCAGTGGATCTTAAAGTGGACGTCCAGTGCTGGTCCACGGGCTCCGGTACCAGAACACAAAACAATCCTTAAATTTAATAACTTTTCAACTTATTTGCAAAAATTAATAATTCCTTAATGTAAAAATGTGGTTTAGTGGCAGAACCTCTTGCATCCCCAAACTTTATGTATGGATCCCCAAGGCTGGATGGAAGTCTACATTTGTCATTAGTGGTCCATGAACAACAACATAGAGTTATTACCAGTGCACAGCTTAAAACCACTGATGTAGGTACCTTTTTTGCCTTACTTTAGGTAAGGTAAAATAATTCAAGAGAATGTCAGATAAGGTAGGGTCTTATGGTTATTTGAAATGAAAGAAAATGTTTAATTCGGAGCTGACTGAAACGTTTTAAGTTTTTATTTATTATTTATGAACTCAGTTGTCTATCTTTTCATCAACTGGTTCACTCAGCTGCTTTGATCACCATTTGTTTTTCAGGTAGACCACACAAAAATTTGGCTAATCTCTATACACTAAGGCTCTAAGTAGAATGAGTCACTCTAAACAAACTCCATGCTTAGCAATTTCTGCTGTCTGTCAGAGGCGTTTGCTGCATGGACTAAGTGTCATGCAGCTCTTTCAAACATTGGTCATGCTCTGATGATTCCACATCATGCATGGGAGGTGTCTTGTACTTTAGGACACACCTCATGAAATAAGGACACACCTTGTGGTCCTATCTCATACAATTGCTAACCTATATATCATATATATATATATTATATATATATATATATACGCACACACTCACATACACATATGCAAACACAACTAGAAGTCTAGTGGGGAAAATGCCTGAGTTGAGTCTGGTGTATAATGCTTTTTATTCATTTCTAAAGGTAAATAGTTTGTACCAAATTCAGATGTAGCCAAGCCTTCAACTATGTAAATAAGGTGGCTGCTCCTGTTTGCTCACATTGACTAAATCACGCCCTATCTTGCATACCTTCTCTTTCTCCAAAAGGAAATAGGAAATAAGAAACAGGACAATAGGAAACAATAGGAAAAAAGAAACTGATCCCACAATTATAGCTGATAAATTTAATAGATAATTTGCTAACACTGAGCCACAATTAGTCAGTAATATTAACCTGTTTCTGAATCCCACAGTGATTACTTAAAGTCTCGTATACCTCAATCGATTTATTTTTACCTTGTGACAACCTAAGAAGTGATTAACATCGCAGCATCTTTAAAGAACTCTCATAGCAATGGTTTTGACAATGCTTCCTTACTGGTTTTAAAAGAATGCAATTACGAACTCTCATCTGTTCTTACTCAAAACTGTAATAGTTCCTTACAATAAAATTTATTTCCTGATCAGCTAAAAATCGCAAAGGTAACCCCGATTCTTAAGTCAGGCGATAAGTCGCAGGTTTCCAACCACAGGCCAAATGCATTACTATTCCCACTTCAAAAATAGCCTTTTGTCTTACGTAACTCAAAATAATCCGCTTAACAGCCAGTTCAGTTTCAGAAAAATCTGTCACCATTTGGTTCTGGAATTCAATGTATGCACCACAAATCAGAAATTATTCTGACTTATTTACCAAACTATCCAATGCTATAAGGCCTTTGCAGTTTAATGCAGTTGCCTCTAAATGTATGACTTATGTCTGAATCACTTACTGTCAAATTCAACCGTTCTGCCGACGTTTGTGACTCTACAGAGGTTTGTGACTGAAATCCTGGAGTGGTCAGCGACTTTACAGAAGAACGGACTCCCACAAACTGGCTTTCCAAAGTATGACACATCAATCGAATGCTCCCCTGGTATAAAGAAAAACTGTTATTCAACAGTTCCAATAAAATTTGAATTGCTGTATATTCAATATTTAAAAGTACCAGCTCATTAAAAGATACTCAACTAGACAAACTTCAGAAAGGAAAGATTGGGTCATATCTCATTTCAGGTTGAAAACAGACATAAATAACATTTATATTATTGAATGCATCTTAAATTATTCCTCCAGAAACTTACCTAGAACCGATGGAATGTACTCAACTCGCAAAGTTCCATCAGCATTTTGCTGTATGTTTGTTGGAATCTGCAACCTTCTTGGATCTGCAAATAAAATCACATCCATCTATACAAGTTTTCAAATTTACTTCAGTGGCACAGCAGAAGTTGCACATGGTTTAGATTATGCAAATGTGACAGACAGGCAAGCAGATTTTGAGAATCAAAGAGGTCAAAGTTCAACAGGAGTCATGGAAACAGCCTATAAGCAACATGTGATCTTGAAAAAGTTGAGTTTTCAGTTCTTATCTAAAATCAACAAAACACTCAATGTCCAGAAGACAGTCTACAGTAATGGACCAGCAGCTAAAAAGCTAAAGAACTGATAACCACAGATAACCATCCTTGCTCTCAGAGCAGTTGTTATTCTTGTCACAAAACAATGTTTCATCAATCGAAGTCAGATCCAGCTGAGAACCTAAAGCTGTCATGTGTGTAGCTAGGGATGCAAGCATCTATCTGCCATAAATGTACATTAATTTGATCTATCTTATTAATGTGATTTACTGTGATAAGCATGATAAAAGAAAGTTGTGATAAACAATAAACTCTCTAAGAGATGCTACCAGACGAGCAACGAAGAATCATCCCGAAACACTGTGCCCGTATGAATAAACACAGACGTGTGAAACAAAAGAGTACTTTAAACAAACGTGACTTTGGCAAGAAGACAAACAGCAGTTTTTGTTACCTGTGATGACAATGCAGAAGTCACTGACAGACGCTGAGACGTGACCTGTATTAATAATGAAGTAAGCCTTCTGCTGCACTTGACCACACGTCAGTCCGGGCCCAGACAGACTCACTGAACTCGGATCAACAACCTCCACCGTGAATGGGGATCCTGAAAAAATTTCCTTCCCAATTCTAATCGTGTTATGAACTATGAAGCCCAAAAAGCATAAAATACTGACAAAACAGACTAAGAGAATTTGGTCAAAGTTAATTATAATTCACACTGACACATGCTGTTTATTGTATTTTGTCAATTTATATAGCGTCTTTTAAAGAATAAACTCCTCGGGGTGCTCTCAGCATGACAGCTCACAGGAAAAAGGTAGGTTTTAAGGCAGAATTAACTGCAACAGGTAGGTATCTCACATCTGTAGGCATTTTGCAGACTACTTTATAAGCGTTCTTTGATCTAACTCATTTTAAATCAACTTCAATTAAGTAAAGTGCCCATGTCTAAGGCATCAACCGACGGCACACCAAAATCAAGCTGATAAGCAGGTGAACTTCTAGAAGGTCAGTCCACTATGATGAAGAGACAGTTTGTCATGGGTAAGCCTACTGAAAAAAGGTAGGTCCCACAATTGCCAGAAATTCGGAATTTCCAGGTCATTTCATCAGGACTGACAGATATTCTAATGTTGGAAGCCTATGCAAGCCTCTCAAATGCTCTGTCATATTGCATACACTATAAAAATCAACTGATAAGCTGATTGACTGATTACCCAATCAATTCATTGATTGAATTGCTGATCAAATAAATAATTTTTCCCACAAAACATCGAATTACTGATAAATCTAATGAATGAATGAAAATCTGAATGAACGAACAAATAAATAAATGAGCCAACCAGTCAATAAATGAGCCAAACAAATCAATTAATGAACAAACCAACTAACAAACCAAAACACAAAAACAATATTATTACATTCAAAAAAATAAAACAACAAAGAAACACATAAAGACACAATTAGCATGATATAAATATCTAATTAATAATAAGTAATAATAAATAATAATAGTATTTCCAAAGCATTGGAAAACTATGGTACAACTACGAATAATGGCTGAAATTACCTGGAACTTCTATGTGAGCAAAGTAGACATGGATTGTGTAAAAACCAGACCCAGGCGGATTGAAGAGAACTTTGAAGAGGTGACGATTACGAGGATCAGAAATAATCTGAGCTGGAATGGTTCGACCATTGTATAAAACGTCGATTGTCAGAAGTCCTTCACCAGCTCTGGATGTCTCCACTGGAAAATCAAATGGAATTACCAGTACACCAATCATTTCTCATATCAGCAATGATCGATTAAAGTTCTGGCTACGGCATCCAATGACTCAGATTTAATGTAATTGCTTTATGAAGGCGCTATGCAAGTGCTTTCCTACATGCATACATACATACACACATATACACATACAGGCAAGCATAAATACATACATAGACACATACATATATACATAAATACGTACATCCGTACATACATTTTGCGATTATTTCAGTGGTTTTCAGGGTCTCTCACCACTTCCCATCAATAGTTTTACAACAGCGTAATATGATCAAAAATCTGGTTTATTATTGTCTTCAAAAACAGCACTAAAATTATTTCCAATAGTTGTAATTTTCACCTAGATTTCAAGCAACATCAATATCAGGTTAGAACTAACATTCACATTTGGCATGAATCAGAAAGCTCTTTATAATAATTTAGTAACATTTGTCAGGAAATAGTTACCCATAAAGTTGAATGTACGGCCAACCATTCCTCCCTCAAGACCGGAGACTCGAATTTGACCTGGGTCATAAACTCTGACCTTGAAAGGGCTTCCTTGAATATCTGCATCCTCGTATAGTATTGATACTGTCCAGTCTCCTAAGAGTTCAAAACCCAAACACACAGTTTATTTTGCTGCACTCAAAACATATAAAGTTTCCTCTCCACCTCTGCTCAAGTCAACTACAATGCTTATAAACAAGATAAGGGTAAGAAGATGATGATGATTTGGACAATGATGTTGATGACAACAAACATAACAATGAAAAAGGAGAATTATTATTGTTATTGTTATTACTATTGCTATTAATTAGCAACTGCTATAGCACCAGCGTGTAATGCACAAGGCATCAACTGATGGCGCTCCAAAACCAAACTGCAATCAGGTCAACACCCAGCAGGTCAGACCACAAAGACAGAGAGGCGGCCTATGATTTTCAAGATTGGGCTAATCATATACAAGACTAAATTTCAGTCAACTTCACTGTCTTTGTGGTGTCTCTAAAGACTTGTCTCTAATTGAACAGCTCTTCTGACTGTCTTACTCTAAATGGTCTGTGGTCAAAAACAGTTCTCGACAGGCAAACTCTCTTCTGGCAAACATTCACTGTGCAAAATCTGTTTTGGCCTTCAGATCTAGACTAGAAATCATCTCTTCCTGAACTCATTTCCTCCATAGGTTGTTTCCGTGTCTCCTTGGACTCCCTTCTCGGCTTTTGACTGGACTTACCTTGAACTTTGGCCTGCACAAAAATTTTGCTTATTAGCGACCATCAGCTGATGCCTTGAGCATTACTGCAGTGGTGCTATATAAGTCCTCAGATGATTATATTAGTAGTATTACAAACATAAAAAACTCTCTGGCTATAGTCATAACTGATATGTCAAAATATAAGCATATACCTGTAATTAAACCTTTGCACAGGATCTGTTTCAAAACGGGACCTATAGTTTATAAAACATTGAACTCTGGCCAACCACAGTACTTCTATGTTTCCGTGACTGACTTCTGGGTTTAAACCTGATTACAGCTTGTTTTTGGTGAGCCTTCAGTCGATGCACTGTGCATTAGACACTGGCTCCATAGAAGTTGCTAATTAATAGCAATAATTAGTAATAACATACATTACATATATATATATACTTAAGCATACATGTATACAATCATACAGGTATATATTGAGCTATAATCTATTAAAATGTGTAATGTAAATCTAACTAGACAAAAAAGAAACTCAAAGTGCCACTGACTGCTTTGCAGAGATAACAACTGAACACATACCGCACTCATCCGGAGTGAAGTTAGCATTGTACATTCCATTTGACTCCGTAAGATCCATCAGCTGACTCCTTCCACTCGGAGACTTTGCCAAAACCTTAACAGCTCCACGTTCAACATCTGGACCATTGAACTGGAAAGCAGGCAAATGGTAAGCCTGCGAATTAGATCCAACAGGTGGCTGGTCAGCCCAAGTTACAGTATGTCTACAGGAGGCCATAGCTGGACCAACACGATTAGCAAATCCACAGAAAAATGTCTATACCATACTACAGTTTGCGACTTTTAAATGCCGTGTGATCAGATACTGTTCCTGTCAGGCCTAAAACAATCCTCAGCAAGTATGAGGCAGGAGAGAAATTAATGCAATAACCTCAGAGTGCACACACGAAATTCATGCAGTATCCTTAAACAAATGGGCGGAACATGTTCCACAATGAGAATCGGTGGACCATGAACAAAGCTGGGCTCACTCAAGCATAAATGAATGAAGGGCTGAGCACAAAACCAGTTATAATACTGAACTATTGCATCTGATGTGTTCATAAATGCACACAGTGCATTTGATATCTAGTCAGGACACATTGAAAGTGCATTAAAATTCGGCTAACTCATTTCATTTCAGACTTTGCGAACCAATAGCAGAAACTGCCTTCCATCACAAGGCAATTCTGAAAGAACTCTCTACAGACATATGAAAAAGAACACTTATAACCAGCAGCTA